>PVPY01001309.1:0-12940 GCA_002982035.1 Fusarium algeriense | reverse complement strand
ACTCGATTCAAGTTGACGACGCTGAAAGTTACAATGCCTCGATGACTGGGTCAGGGGTGCAGTGAAGGTGGGCCTAATAGTGGCTAGGAGAGATAAGCTAAGAGCACAAATGGTAAAATTTGAAATATTTGAAATATTTGAATAAATATTTCAAACAATAAATCCAGTATCGTGGGCTATCAAATATCTCAAATATGACCCCGGATTTGATTTGTTTAATTTGAGGGCAGCGCTGCCCACACATAAAGATCCACCACCCTTACGGCTTTTACATACAGGGCATCTCGATCTGTTAATGTCCATTGACGTGGCCAGGGAGGCTGAGTTGAGACATAGACGGAATCCTCGAGTTGACAGGCCGCTAAAGATTCTCACCTGCCGAAGGATGGCGTGGTAGCAGGGGGCGGGTTTCATCCATCACGCCAGGCTAAGAGTGCCGAAGGCGCCATAGACTCATTTCGGGAGTCAGCGGGATCTTCATCCACCCCGCATGAGAGTGGAGATAGAGTAAGCGCTAGGCAAGAGTCAGGTATAAGCGGCTAACTCCGCGGGTAGGTAAGGCAGAGATCCGAATCGACAGTTATAAACAAGCTTAGCACTAAGAAACAAGCTCAGCACTAAGAACAACAGCTGTAATAAATGTGCGAAAGCAGGTCGGAAGGACTTATTTATATTGGAGTTGTAGTTAGAAACAGATGGACATTAATATGCTAAACAAAATGGTAAATACTACGCTACATATGTAAAACTTTAATTACGGGTTTACTCCAGAATAGTCTCGCTGCAGTTGTTGACCCCAGAGCTTTGCATGGGTAAGACATCGAATTACGCGGGACGGCCGCCAGGCCCAAGCAAGTTGCAGCCCCCCACGAGGAGAGTTGTCGTAAGACATTCCCTCCATGGAGATCAATAACCCCGATAAGTGACCCGAGAGGAAGATGGAGGGTTGGAAGGAAGAAGGCATCTAGCAAAAGGACAACAACAAGACCTCGAGCTCGGGGAAGACTTTCCGTGAGGTAGGATTGATATCATGCTGTCAGCATCAGAGCTTTGTATATATACAACTTACCTTAGTATGACCAATCAATCAATATCGTGTCTCTTTACCGGCATGCTGAATCGCGGCTCAGAACACCATCATAGCACGATAGATCCACATCTCGGCAGTGCATGCCAAATCCTTCATCCTGATGAACTGCGAGATCTTCACGAGTTTATCACCTCATGGCTTAGAACATACCTTGGCACCTGCCTCATAGGCATCGCTTCCTTCTCACCCTTGGTCCCACTGCTCCCTCTATATTCATTAGCTTTTGATACCCCACCGACCCAAATATCCAAATTCCTTACCAACTTTCATTCTCTCATAAACATCTCTGAAATCCCAAAGTAAATAAAGAGATTATGGCCTCACAAGTCCATCCAAGCTGGTTGCCGGCCATTCTTGCTGATGCAAGATTACCCCCAAAGTTATTTGCTTGGTCTCCTGCTAATATTCGCCCAACTTCACCAAAGCTCAGAGGGTCTCTTACTAGCCATGGCCACCATTACGAAGATCATGTCCATACTGCCTCCAGTAACTCAGACCAACGCATCTACATTGTTGGTCCTGGCAATATAGGTAGACTCTACGCAACTCACATGGTCCAGCGACCCAATCCCCTTCCCATCACTCTGGTTGTGCCCAGAAAAGAACTTCTGTCACAATGGGCAGCAAGTGAGGGCGTCGGTCTTGTAGACCCAGACCGCGGCAAGGTGCTTAGGAGCAAGCGGTTCAACGTCGAATGGTGGACGGAGACTCGACCTCAGTATGGTCCTGTAAAGGAAGTGGCAGATGGCAAAAAGCTGCGCAACGTCTTCATCTCCACCAAAGCAGCGGCTGGATTGGCCGAAGCTGATCGGCTTCGCCGGTACTTAGGAAGATCCAGCTCCGTGGTCTTTGCACAGAACGGAGTTTGCAAGCTATGGCCTCCGCATGGTCCTTTATACGTCGCCAGTCGATATGAGACTGGTGACGCCCCTACCTTTTCAGCCTGCGTCGTGAATCATGGCGTATCATCGGCGGGGCCTTTCTTGAGCATTCATGCGGCTCCTGCTGACGCGTCTATTGGGCCTGTCTTCTGGGCTTCGGACAAAAGCCCTTCGGATGATTTTTTCAACAAATACATCGCCAGCACACCCTTTCTAAAGACAAAGCAAGTTTCTTCAGGTGAACTCTGGCTGATCCAGCTGGAAAAGCTGGTCACGAATGCCGCAATCAATCCACTCACAACTTTGCTACGTTGCAAAACGGGAGAATTATTCACAAGCTACGATTCGCAAGACCCTTTGACGCGCGTACTTGACAAGCTCCTGTTTCAAACTAGCGCTGTCATCCAGGGTCTTATAAATCACGATGCAAGCCTTGAAATTATCTCTTCTTACGCGGAACATATTCATCAATTTCAGTCAGACTGCGACGGCTTTCACCAGAAACTTGCCAAGGTCAGAATGAAGGTGGCTAAAAGATTCTCACAGCCCATTTTGAAATCAAAACTGTATGCATTCGGCCGCAAGATAAGTGAGCATCGTAGTTCCATGCTTCAGGATGCGGAGGCGGGCAGGGAAACAGAGATACGAGACTTTAATGGTTGGGTTGTCGATATGGCACATTTCTTAGGTACAGATCTTGATGTGAGTATTCATCAAGGTTTAATTAGGTTAATCGAACAGGGTCAAATCTTGGACAAAGAAGAGCTGGCCAGAAGATTATTATAGTTAGATAAGCACAGATTGATTTGGAGTAAGGATAAAATATTGCGATTCGTTCTCTGTTTTTTTTTTTTTTTTTTTTTTCGCCAACTAGTTAAATGTTTATGTAGATACTTTGGTCCGTTTCCAGTGCCGTGTGCTCTGATCTTTGGCCGGGACATATGTTAGATCATTCTCTTGACAATCTGCACAATCAACGGAAGACTAACGTATTCACATCTCATTGGTAACCGACGGGCCGTGAATGATTTTCACGCACCCAACCAAAGCTTAGCCGTCTCATTGAGACGCAACCCGGTTAGACGGCACTTTCTGACAAATTAACACATGACTCTTGGTAAGCTGACAATGAGGGTAACATTGCCTTGTTATGACTCGTGGAGGGCTAGCTGCACATCTCTGCTCATTTGTTAATCGGACCAACCAGAAAGGTAAGATTTACGTAATTACCCTGAGGTGTTGTTGAGTTATCATCTTGCTGTCACCCCACCACCATAAGCAGACCAGGGAGAAAAGGGGGCAGTTTCCTCCCTCGCTTCCCTCGTATTGTAAGCATCGTACCAGTTCGGGCAATGAAACCGGTGGATTACAGGCGGCAGTGGAGTTCGTTGATGGAACTTGATGCGTGCCAGTCGGGTTCTCGTTAGTCTACCTACTCAAACATGGTTTTCGCTTCCAGAATTTTACGGAAATGAAATGGGGTATCCGATTGGACGGTGGAGGGGAGCAAAAAAGCTACATGTTTTACTCGATTTAAATAGGTACGTTAGGTCATGGGTAGATTGCCAAGAACGCAAATCTGATTAGTGGAAGGGCTGAAATTAAGCTTAACCCGCCTCGCCTGTCTTAAAACATCCGTAGTGCCCGCTGGCAGTTGGACGTTAGCGCTCGCTCGATGTGACATTCCCTCATTGCTGATCCTAGACACCCCATGGATGGATCCTTGACTACCCACCACTACAACACTGCGGCACAGCATATGTACCTACCTGCCAAGCCTTTAGCCTGCTCTGGACTTTGATGACGCATGATGTTTGTGCCTATTTGGTCACAGCGGACACTCGGGCTCTGCCTAAACTCCGCAGCGGACTAGCAAACATACCCGCACCCGAGACGGACACGCTGTGTTGATGATTCTCGAAAGTACGGAGTCGGGAGGCAAAAATCGACCGACAAAATTATATGTAGTAATTTTTTTCCTTTGATGCATTTGTCTCTGTGTGCCTCGATTGAAACCGCCTAATCTCTCAGTCAGTCAGCCATCATGGAACAACGCACGACGGAAAATGCGAGCAGTTCAATGCCGCCAAAGCAGGACGAAGAGCCGAATCCTGACAGCAGTGCCAAGTCCAGTCCTCCACGAGAGGCTAAGTTTCAAGACTATTTGGTATGAACATCACCAGATCTATCACTAGCGCGGCAACGAAATTCAGCTAACCCTGGTATCTTCTTCTCACAGCGAGTATTCAAGTATGCCACAAAATGGGACTTTCTGGCCTACGCTGCTGGCACAGCTGCCTCGATCGGCGCTGGAATAACTCTCCCTTTGCTCAACATCGTTTTTGGTAAGTTTAAAAAAAAAGGTATTTGATTTTGGAGCCTTTTCTAACGAATCCATCGCCTTACAGGGAAATTTGCTAGCAGATTCTCTGACTATGCTGGCACCGAAACACTTCCCGAGGGCGAGTTTAAATCGACACTGAATGAACTTTCGTATGTCTTTCTTTTTCGTGGCTGAAACTCCCTATTTCGTGTTTTTTTTTTTTTTTTTTGTCATATCTAATTTCGACAGCTTATACCTGCTTGGTCTCTTTCTCGGCCGCCTCGTACTCAGTTACATTAACAAGGTAATGCTTTCATCTCTCTGAGTTGTTATATTCTGGCTTCACATGCTGACTCAGCCTCAGTTCGCATTTCGCATGATTGGTATCAGAATCTCTGCCGCCATCCGACAGGATTTTCTTACAGCTCTATTTTCTCAAAGCGTCCATGTACTAGACTCGATGCCTCCTGGTTACGCAACTACGGTCATTACATCTGCGAGTAACACCCTGCAGCTTGGAATATCTGAGAAATTGGGTGTTTTCGTTGAGTTTACCGCGACAATGATTTCATCTATCATCATTGCTTTCATCTTCAGCTGGCAGCTTTCTCTAGTCACATTTACTGCAGTCGTCTTCATTCTACTCAGCGTCAAACTATTGCTCCCTCTCATTACCAAGGGTCAGACCCTTCAAGGCCATGTACGATCCTCTATCTGAGCTTGTTTTTTGAATCACTACTGACTTGGGGAACTATAGTCCGAATCTAAGGCGGCTTCCGTTGCAAGCGAGGCTTTGAGTAGCATTCGAATGGTGGTAGCCTACGGTGCTGAATCCCGAATTGGCAACAAGTATGGTCGATTTGTTGAAGAGGCCAAGAAACATGCACGATTCGCTGGCCCATTTATTGCAATTCAATTCGGTTTGGTGGTATGTCAAAATGAGTCTTTCTTTTCCTTCAGAATAATACCAGTTGCTAACTGCATCACTTTAATTTAGTTCTTCAGCAGTTATGCCGCTTTCGGGTTGGCATTTTGGTACGGAACCCGGCTTTTGCTCGAAAACAAGATTGACGAGCTTGGAGCCATTATTGTGTAAGCCCCTCGCCCTCTGCAATGAAATGGGACTGGTGCAATGCTGACTGTTATTAGTGTGTTGTTTTCTGTCATGATGATAGTGACTTCGATGGAGCGAATGTCCACACCACTTCTTGCGATTAGCAAGGCCACAATCGCCGCGGGCGAATTCTTTACCATCATCGATGCACCCCGGCCTGACCCTGGACATCTCACTGATCCAAGTGTTTCCGCAACCGAAGACATCGTCTTGGAAGATGTCACTTTCGCTTATCCCAGCCGGCCACATGTGAAGATTTTGGATAATCTCAATCTGCGACTTGAAAAGGGTAAGGTTACTGCTATTGTCGGACCTTCTGGCTCTGGTAAGAGCACGATTGTCGGCCTTATCGAACGGTGGTACAGTCTCAAGGGCCAACCCGATATCCCCAAGATTGTCGAGAAAAAGCCCGAACAGGGCGATGGCCACAACAACACAGTTAACCAGCAAGAGTCCCAAGAAAAGGCCAACGCGGAAGAGGGAGCCAGCACACCTATTCAACTTCACGGCACTGTTTCTACGTGCGGTCACAGCCTGGATGACATCAACCTCAAGTGGTGGCGATCGCAAATTGGCCTTGTTCAACAGGAACCGTTTCTCTTCAATGATACAATCTATAAGAATGTCATCAATGGTCTTGTAGGAACCAAGTGGGAGAGCGTACCAGAAGAAAGAAAGCGGGAAATGGTCCAAGAGGCTTGCAAAGAAGCTTTTGCCGACGAGTTTATCAAGGAACTCCCAGATGTAAGTGTGAACAATGACTGCTCGTTGTTGAGATTGTAGCTCCAAGCGCCGATTTCATTCCAGGCTGAAGACTAATATTCTCTGGTCATTATAGGGTTACGATACAGCCGTTGGTGAAAGTGGTGCCAAACTCTCTGGTGGCCAACGTCAACGAATTGCCATTGCCCGCGCTATTATTCGCCAGCCTTCTATTCTCATCCTTGATGAAGCTACCAGCGCGATTGACGTCCGAGGCGAGCGAATAGTCCAAGCAGCGTTGGACAGGGCTTCGAAGAACAGGACCACGATTACAATCGCCCATCGTCTTTCCACTATCAAGAAGGCAGATAGGATCGTTGTATTGAGGCAGGGACGTCTTGTCGAAGCGGGCACTCATGAGAGTCTTCTCGAGGATCCAAACGGCCTTTACTACAGCCTTGTCAATGCTCAAGCTCTATCCTTGGGAGAGACAACAGACGACGTTGGGATCCCAGCTAAGGAAGAGTTGCCATCTGCTGTACGTGAAAAGAGCCACGCAGAGTCCGCGACACAGGAAAAAGAAGAAAAGAAAGTTGAGAAGCAGAGGAATCTGTTTTCTAGCTTTGGGCGGTTCTTCTATGAGACTCAATCTATTTGGTGGATCATGGCTCTGACTCTGTTCTTTTCTGCCTGCGCCGGTGCGGCTATCCCCTTCCAAGCTTGGCTATTTGCCAAAGTCATCGTCGTGTTTGGATACCTTCCTGACTCTGGAAAAGTCAGACACGAAAGCGAATTTTGGTCACTTATGTGGACTGTCCTAGCCATTTCGTCGGGTATCAGCTACTGTGCCACGTTTCTTTTGTCTACTCGCACCGCTAGCACCATTCGTGCCAAATACCAAAAGCAGTACTTTTTGTCCATTTTGTATCAACAGATCTCCTTTTTCGATGATGACGATCACTCTCAAGGCACCATGACTGCCCGGAGCTCGGGAGATCCACGACAGCTTGAAGAGCTCCTGGGTTCCAATATGGCCAGTGTGTATATTGCCCTATGGACACTGACCGGGACTATTGCCATTGCGTTTGCCTTTGCTTGGAAGCTAGCTCTTGTGGGTCTTTGCGTGGTTGTCCCTATTCTTCTTGGCTCTGGCTACTGGCGATTGCGTTACGAGATCAGATTTGAAGAAATGAACAATGCCGTGTTCGCCGACAGCTCCAAGTTTGCTTCTGAAGCAATCGGGGCGTTCCGCACAGTGGCATCTCTTACGCTCGAGGGTGCCATTTGCGATCGATTCCGCGCTCTCAGCAGCAGCCAAGTTATGGATGCATATAACAAGTCTCGCTGGGTGAGCTTGTTGTTTGCCTTCTCAGATAGTGCAACTATCGGATGCCAGGCACTGGTACTGTATTACGGGGGTCGCCTGCTCCTTAAAGGCGAGTATAACCTGGAAAGTTTCTTTGTGTGCTTTATATCTGTCTTGAACGCAGGCGAGACCACAGGACGAGCACTCAGCTTTGGCCCTAACATCGCTCAAGTCAGTGCAGCGGCCAACCGTATCCTAAGCCTGAGAAACAGTCAAGTGAAGGACGACCCTTCTGTGAGTGGTGAGCTGTTTAAGTCTGATGGCGATGGCATGAAGATTGAACTGGATAACATCTGCTTCCAGTATCCTACACGAGATGTGCCAGTCTTCAGAGGACTCAGTCTCACTATCGAAAAGGGCCAGTTTGCAGCCCTTGTTGGTGCGTCGGGATGCGGAAAATCAAGCATCATTTCTCTTCTTGAAAGGCAAGCAAAACTACCTCTCTCACCTTTGCATCATGAGTACTAATACATGGTACAGATTCTACGATCTTGATGGCGGTAGCATCTTGTGTAATGGCCAGGATATCGCCGCGAACAACGTCTACGCATACCGCCGTCACCTCTCACTGGTGGCGCAAGAGTCAAGCTTGTTCCAAGGTACGGGTAAACACACAGCACTGCAGTAAAATCAATCCTAACCAACAACCGTTTAGGCACACTTCGGGAAAACATTCTCCTCGGGGTCGACGAGTCCACCGTCACAGAGGAAAGACTCCACCAGGTATGCCGCGAAGCATCTATCCACGACTTCATCGCCTCACTTCCAGAAGGATATAACACTCACATTGGCTCGCGCGGAGTGACACTCTCAGGAGGGCAGAGACAGCGCGTAGCTATTGCACGGGCTCTTATGCGTAACCCCGACATCTTACTGCTCGACGAGGCTACTAGTGCTCTAGACTCGGAGAGCGAGAAGTTGGTGCAGGCGGCATTTGAGCGCGCAGGCAAAGGGCGTACAATGCTTGCTGTTGCCCACCGGCTTGCGACAGTTCAAAATGCTGATGTGATCTTTGTCCTTGGAGATGGCAAGTTGCTCGAGAAGGGCAACCATCACGATCTTCTTGCTAAGCGTGGTGTGTACTGGCAAATGGTGAGATTTCTCCTCTTCTTAAGTCACCAGATATATCTACCGGGGCTTTATTGAGTTCATTGCTAACCTTGTTGAAAAATAGTGTCGAAGCCAAGCTCTTGATAAGTAGATGTCTTGATTTCTCGTGCGTTGTGGCATTGTATGGATCGAGGTATATTATCTAGTATTTATTATGTATTATTTATCTTTACTTAATTCACATTTTCTTCACTTCTGCACCTGCCTCCCAATGCCTTGACATTGTCACATGTTTGTCTTGAGAGGTTCTTCCACGTTCCTCGCACCCTACTGTACGAAGGTTGACCAAAACAGGTCCCCTGTAGATAAATTTGGCATATCCTTGTGACGCCATCCACTAAAGTCATGCCGCCAAATTTAGCGCAGCGGTTCCTAAGCTAATCTGGTCCGTTAGCCTGTATGCAGATTAGATACTAACCTAGTGAGCCAGCTTCTCCGTCCCAGTTCATATGCTCTGTCTGGCACGTGCGCCTTTGATTTAGATGTAAGCCCACTTTAAGGCCGTGCCCGAATTAGCGGCTAGCCGAAGTCGACAAATAATTATCATCTCGGAAACTTCACTAATAAAGTCCGCTTAAAAAAGACGATAAATCCTAATGTAGGAAGACTTAATGGCAGGGATTTTCTAAGAATTTCAAACAAATGCCTCTAGCGAATTTTCGCTAGCATAATCTACTTTAGGTTTTCAAATAATCCTATCTAGCGAATTATTACCAATAGGGTCTATTCCAAACTTTCGTACAACCCTTCTGAAGGAAATATCACTAAAGAAGTTTATACGAGAATATCGATAAAACCCGGCTTAAGAAATTTCGCTACCAGAGTCTACCCTTTCTTTCGGAAAACCTCCTTCTCATCGGCCCCTTTGAGTACCACCCGACGGTCTATCTGGCGCAGCCTCCTAGACAGTTTAGGTGGTTGATGAGATGGGCAATAATCGAGTGAATAAAGAGGGACACTGTGATAGACACCATGATTTGCACCACGATGGACCACCTTCTCCGTAAGCACCGGCACGACGAAATTACAAAGGTAACCAGTCAGAGAAGGCGACAGACTCACCGGCCAGCCGATGTTTGTACAGTATCACAGAACGACCCCGAAGTTTTCACGCTACCAGTGGGTTTACTGTTCTGCAGATGGTGTGATGAGACTCACTTGGCTTCATCTGTCAAAGCACTGTGGAGTTGCAACAAGATACACGACACTTCGCGAGGCAACATAGCATCACATTCTTTCCGGCGTGGCTTGCAAGCATTGACGCAAACGCATCGTCATGGGGCCCAACGATCTAACGCTTACAAAAGAGATGATGGGATACACCATAGCATTCGATTAGAAAAACTTGATTCGAAATGAATAACAGATATAACACAACGTCATAGTATGATGTCAAAAGAACAACACCTCGCAGATTGCATTGTTCCCCGGAGCTCCGTGACCACTGATAGGTCAGTGTTATGTGTTGACCAATAGGAGTTTGATCTCAATTGGTTAGTGAATATTGATGCATCTATCCACGCAACACTCTTCAGCTAAGGTAGGCCTAGTATGCCAATGTATGCGGAGTGTTTTTTCTTCTTCTAATCTTATGTTTCCTTTCTTTTTGTAGATTTGGTTTTTTGTGTTCGGTAGTGAATGCTGACTTGGGTCTTTCATATGTCTGATAACCCACTTGGTGGGTCGCCTTGCAGAAGATGATAAGTTGGGGGTAGTGCCGATCTTTCGTTTCATTTTCTCTCTTATTATTCTCTCGATCTGTAACCAATAAGCCAAGCATTGGTCTCTCATGATTGTTTGCTGCTTGGTACGTACGTGTGTCCATTGTACTTACTGTACGCCCTGTCAAGCCCAGATAATTCTCCCTCAATCCCACTCACCGGACCTTACCATTAATAATAGCCTTCGGAGCTATGGCCGAGGTGTCTCATCCAATGAAGATCCTTGTATGGCGGAGGCTCACTCTTTTCTGGGTGTCTTACTCGCACACAGCTAAAACTCATCCGGGTCTAGTTGTTCTTTCGTGAGTAACTCGAGGGAGATATGGTCTGGATATTGCTGCCCTTATCTTATGACGTTGGGAGATCTTTATTGCCTCAATGTCTTATGGATTGTTTGGTTGGCTTTCACTGTTATACTTTCATGGGATGGGTACTGCTATTTATCCATCCACCGTAGCCTCGATCCAGCTTTCTGCTCGGTGATCATTCATGTCATTATTCAACTACCGTGGCACTGTTGGTCCTTTTCTCACATCTTGTAGTAGTCGATTCATTTTTATACATCCGGTCAAAATACTGTACCAACTTGACAATGTAGTCTCTGTTATCTCCATCGCCAATGCTCTGTCCCGTACAGTGTTCTATTGCATTGCTTCCTAAGCATGGTTCAAGCTGGGCTCTTCACTAAAAAGTGACATATTGGCTTAAGCCTACTCTTATCGGCCCCTCATACCCCTGACTCTAGACTCCAGTTGCCTGCATCTGTTCTTAGAGCTAAACTCATTCCGTTCTTGATTGACGCTGAGGGCTTTGGCTTGAACTCCAATCCTCCCTCCTCTCATCCCTGCTTCAGATCCCCATCACCTCATTCGCCCTGAACTGTGAGTAAGCTACGTACTCTACTCGCCGCTTCCTCTTAAAGCTGTTTGCCCCTCGCTTGGCTCCCGCACTGTCCCCATTAACTAGTCTTCCCTCCACCCATTGGTGTTCCTCTCTTATAAAATTTATAACATTTCCTCTTAGCCTACATTTGTAGGTCCAAGCTCCGTCCTTGCTAACGTCTTCCATCTCCACTTCAGTTCCCACCAAACCTTTCAAGTATTGACTAGCTATCCAAGCTTTGAGCAAGCTATCTATCGCAGCAGCAGAGATGGGTACCGTATACCCTCCCTTCCAACAACATATCCATCATCCTCTCGGTGATGGAACCCAACCCTACGATCCAGACATGCACCTCATGGCCCAGGATCCATCCAGCATGAATTTCCACGGAACACTAAGCCAGGAGCCTTGGGAGCAGTAGTGGTCTCCCGAAAATGCCGCCTTTGCCAAAGCATCAAATATGGCCGCACCAAATATCTACGCGCAAGAACAGCCACAGGATCCCCCTTATGCCTACGATCAAGATATCTCGATGCAATGGGCATCCCCTTTAACCTCGATGCACAGCTACCCTGTTTCATCCCTATCTACCGAGTCAACCAGCGTAGAGAACGCGATCAGTGACTCTGAAAGTCGTCGCGGCTCCTCATCAACTCAAGCCGACAAACGCAAGAGGAACGCGACTCGATCAATACTATCAAAGGCTCCAAGACGCGCCTCAACCCGAAAGACAACCAAACCAGAAACAGTCACAAAAAAAACCCAAAGCATGCAGCAAAGCAGAAGCAGCCCCCAAGGCACAGCCTACAAAAACGCCATCTCCCGAGCCTGGTAAAGAACTCGATGAGTACAGCAGACGAGTTCAAGAGAGAAACCGAATCGCCTCTAACAAATTCTGCATCAAGAAGCGCGAGGACGCTAAGAAACTTCGAGCCGACGAATAAGATATGTAACGAGCAAACCGCGACTTATTAAGTGGCGTATCTGACCTGACGATGTAAGTCTACGAACTCAAGATGAGACTTCTATAACATACCGACTGCAATTGTCATTTGATTTAAGAATACATTGCGAGTGAGGTACATAGATATATACAAGATTTAGGCGATGGAAAGCAAAACCATGCGACGCCGCCTGTTCCCCCTCAAGGCATGCACCACAATCATTAAATTCCTCCGGGGCTTTGGCCTCTATGTACGATTACAACATACGAAGACGACGACTATCACGAGCGATACGATGACAGATCGGTCGACATATTACAAATGCTTATCAAAATGTTGCGGAGGAGTAAGGGGACATGGCAGACCAAGGAATGATATCGAATACGATGGGATGATATCTTAGACTTCCTGCGGTCTTTTCTCTCTTTTATCGTTTGTTATGGGATGGCATGATTAAAAAGGCGTTGGGAAACTGGGTTTATAAAATGCTTTTAGGCTCAACTATTTAAGAATTCTGTCAAATGGCTGAATAGGAATACGTTTCAGGTCTTTTTCACTCCTTCGTTACTTTCGCTTTCGAAAGCATCCGTTTGAAGCTTTATGTCGTGAGTTCTGGCTTGTATTACCTCGTCGGGCTGTCGAGTGCTAAGCAACAGCTAGTCGTTCAAAGGTATGCCTGATCAACAGATCGTACTGCGGCTCGATGCTCATGCTGGTCAACTCTGTAGTATTTCTGTGGCGAAGTAAGTCTCCAAGGTAGCATATCAGTATGTTCCAGTCACATCCAACTGTCGCTCTGTATCTTAG
>PVPY01001308.1:0-82344 GCA_002982035.1 Fusarium algeriense | reverse complement strand
TTTTTTTTTTATTTTTTTTATTTTTATTTTAATTTGATACCTCACGGCGCAGGGGAAAACTGGAGATCTCAACAAGACATGGTGATGAAACAAACAAACGTGGATGCAATGGACTGGAATGGAATGGAAAGTGGGGGAGAATCTCATCTCATCCCTGTGTTAGTGGATATACATGGACCGTGATTTGCGAAGAAAAACGGACAAGAATGACATGTTACAAGAGACAATGATGATGAAGATGGCTTTAGTTACTTGGTCCTTGACAAACATAAAGCCCAAGGACGGTTTGCTGGACTGGAGCGTTCCTCTGGACGGAGTCCATGCTAGTGGCTTGAAAATTTTCTTTTCTTGTGGTCGCAATGTGAAAGAAGACATTTATGTTTTGGTGACACACCCCAATCTTGATCGAGTCAGCTGGAGTGAAGGGAGGGTTTTCTGTTGATCAGAGAATACTCATTGAGCTGACCGTTACAGTTCAATTTTTAAGTTTACATAGTCTCACATGAATGAAACGAATGCATGGAAAAGATCATGAAAAATGTCGAAGTGGATAAGAGGATCGCTTGCTCTAAGAGGTATATGAGACAAGACAAGGAAAAGGGCATCAGTTGCCCCAACGATAAACTCCATGTACCTTTTTGAATCAAGCTTCTTGGCTCGACATGTATTCCTCCCTGCCATGATAAAAATGCCCGAAAAGCATACAGCGTCCTTATGGTTGGGACGTATAGCTTTGATAACAAGTCCAGCGCCCTGGGTCGTTTCCATCGTTAGACCATCCAAACGCCATGAAAAGCATTGTACCCTATTCTAGTGTTCCATTATCTCTTTCTGACCCCTTGCAGCTTCACGAGACTTGACCATCATCAGCCCTAAAGGGGGAAGCTAAGCCAATGCAACAGTCCGACGTAGAATTATGCTCCTACACCTTTTGGTTCATGCCCGTCAAAAGCTGTCGTATGGATTTCATCAGGTGCTGCTCAATCCCCTCAAAGTTACCGACAGCCTCACCCTCGCCAGGCGGTGGAACAATGCTGGCGTCCGCTATGCCCAGCACCCGATCAATGGCAGATAAAGTGACAGCTTCCGCTTTGGCTTCACCTAGCTTGGGATTGAGAGCTTTGACGGAGACATCCTTGAAACCATTGATGGACGCCAGAACTTTGGCATCGAGAAATGGTAACGTCTCGGCAGCCGAAGGAGAAGCAGAAGATGCTGCTCCAGGTGTGGGACTCTTTGATTTTATGTAGGCATCGACAACCTGGCGGATACCCTTCATACAAATTGTCTCCATTTTGTCGTTCTCGGTCGCCTCTCTTTTTAGACCTATGCAGCGGTTGAGGGCTGACATCACAATTCCTTCAGCCTTGGGGTTGCGGGCCTTTTTAAGATTTTCGATCAGGCCGCTCTTCAGCTTGACAACTGCAGCGAGCAATTTGGGCTCGATGGCAGGTCGGGCCGGGACAGAGGCCGCAGGAACTGAAGGGGTGCGATTTACGGGAGTAGCAGGTTGTTGTTGCCCTGGCGAAGGTCCAGCTCCTGGCACAGTCTTAGCAGCCACGGCCGGGGGTAGCGGGGGAGGGAGGTGATGCTGCTGTTGCTGTTGAGCAAGGGGTGTACCAGCAGGCACAGCGGCAGCATTTGCATGCCCTTCTTCACTCTTGATCGGGGTATTTGCTGGTGGAGGTGGCCGCGGTGCATATGGAGAGCTGTAAGTGCCCTGCTGGGGCACGCCGAGTTGTGGGCGAGCAGGAGCTGGTGGGGGTCCATAACCTGGCGGGAGTTGTGCTGGCGCCGGCGGTTGAGATGCCGCCGCTGCGGGAGCCGGCTGGCCTGGGGCTGGTGGTGATGCCGACGCTCCATATGGCTGGGCTGGCCGCCCTGGCTGGGTTTGCTGTGCCGCATATGGTGGCATTTGATAGCCAGGAGGTGCTTGTCCAGGTGGGTAGCCGGGAGCCCCAGGTGCCATATGCTGGGCATTGTAGGCGTACGGTGCTTGGTATTGACCGTATGCGTGTGCCGCTGCACGGTCTGGTGACGAGGCTTTCCTCTTCTTGCCAGCATCAAGTTCAACGCCTGGAACACGAGACCAAAGGTTGGTAGTCTCATCTTTTCTGAAAGCTTCGTTTCCGATAAGATTGTGGCGCACACTACTTTCCCATCCTTTCGTCTCTGTATGGAAATAGAACCAGGGATATCTTAGACAAATCCGCTTGTAAATCTGTTTGAGCGTAAGACCATCGGGCCCAGCTGCTGTGAGTGTCTCATCGATAAGCACGCCATAGTTCTTGTTCGGTTTCTGGAGCTGTTCCTCGGTATAGTCCTCGATCTTGAGCTCCAAGGGAGGGGATTTTGGTCGAGCTTTCTTCTCCTTCTTTTCTCTTGCTCGCCTTTCTGCATCTGAACCTTCAGCGCCGTCTTCCCGGGGCTTGCGAGGTTTGTACTTGCGTTTTTCTGGTCTCTCCGAAGAGCCTTCAGGCAACGGATGTTTTCGAGGCCGTCCAACCTTGCGTTTGATTGGTGGCTCCACAGGAGGCGCCTGTGGTAAAGTCTTCTTGGCCATCTCCTGCTGTTGCTTCTTCAACAACCGCTGCTCTCGTTTTGACATAATGCCATTCTTGGGTGGCCTGCCGGGCCCCCTCTTCTTGGGCATCTGGGGCATCAAATGTTCCTGGTGCGGATCAAGTATGCCCTCCTGTCTCAGTGCAGATTCCGCTCCTGGAATTGTCATCTCATCGATATCCATGTCCATATCCATGTCCATTTCTGCATCCATTTCACCGTCCGCCTCTGCCTCTTCCTCTTCTTCAATATCAGCTTCGACTTTGGCCTCCTTTTCTGGCTCTGTCTCCACCGTCTGTATCGCTGCAGGCTCCTCAGCTTCAGCCTCGGCATCATCTTCATCGCCATCGCCAAAGTCAGGGGACTCAGGTGGGCTTGCCACATCAGACAATTCGTCGCTCGTGTCCTGAATCTCGCCATTACCATGCGCAGACTCGAAATCGAAGCTCATCTCTTTTCCACCTTGAGCGTGTCGCTTCTTTAGCGCGACTGCAGGTTCTTCTTCGACATCCTCCTCGGCCCCTGTTCGGCCCCGCTCAACTCCATTGATGATAAATCGGAAGTCGACGTCTTTGATTTGCAATCGATCGCCGCATCTCAATACGAGCTTCTCCCGGTTGTAGTGCACATCCTCGCAGAAAAACCCATTCTTGTGGAGGGGTATAGCTTCAAAGACTCCTAGGTCTTGATTGTATGCAATTTTTAAATGCTCCCTGGAGATTGCTTTCGTCTTGGATGCAATGTTTGGACCCGGGGAATGAATACCAATAAACGGAACGTGATATGGCGATGGCCGCAGAGAGCCCAAATCAACTGCTGCAGCACCAGGTGTATGAGAAACATATTGTCGGTTAGAGATCATATTTTCCTGAGCTTGTGCTGCCGCTTCATCCATGTCGTGCTGTGATGAGCCTTGCGTGCTTGTCTTCCGTCTTTTCGTTGGCCGGGGGTTTTCCCCGGTATCTGATTCAGGGCCCAGCATACCTCCCTCTTCACTGACATAGGATTTGCTAAACTTGCTTCGATCTGGCTGTATTGGAGAAGGTGGTGGGAGACCCAGATTGCTATTCTCCTCAGCGCGCCGTCTATACTCTTCGGCACGTCTTTCATCACGGCGTGCTTGCTCGAGCGCACGTTGATCTCGTCCAATTATGACAGAATAGGTGGTCATCTGAAAGACACTATCGGCAAATTCAATCCGTGCAAAGGATTCAAGAGCCTTGTGCGAGTCCGTTTGAAGTGTCGAATTTGTCGGGGCGAGTCCTTGGAAAGACTCGTCCAACGGGTTAGGCAGAGTGACTTGGGCTGGTGTGACTGTGGGAGGGGGTGACATGGCTGTTGAGGCCCCTGACATTGTAGCCAGTGCCATCATCATGTAGGCGTGCTGGTTGATGGTAGGCATCGTAGTCGCAGCGTAAGGCGTAGATGGCGCAAAGTGTTCTCCCATGTTGTCGGCTGGCATCTGCAACTGCATGGGTGTAGATTGTTGAGCTTGGTCAATGTTTGATGTCGCAGCCCCATCGCGAGGGGTAGAGGCATCAGGCATAGTATTATCACCAGAGTTAATGTTCACGGGAGCTGAAGCCTCGGTATTCGATGACGCCTCCGGTTGCTGCTGTGATGTTGATGTGGTAGCATCAGCGGCTGTGGCAGGAGTACTCGGAACGCCGTGAATCGATGGGGGCGTAGATGGTGGAGGTTGAGAATCTGGCACTTTCGTCGAGGCAGAAGATACTAATTCTCGGTTAGGGGCTGAAGCTTTTGGTGCAGGAGCAGCCGAGCTTTCTTCTGATGAAGGATTTAATGGAGCTATTGGAGGAGCAGATGCAGGTGGTACGGTGACAGTCGAGGGAGGCGCGGAAGTTGATGGAGAAGCTGACTTTAATGGGTCGGCAGTCGAAGATGAGGAAAATTCAAGAGCGTTTCCATTTGAATTTGAATTTGAAGTTTGCATTGAGGCAGAAGCAGAAGGCACCGGGACTGGGACTTTGGCCGGGGCAGTGTCAGCAACTTTTGAATCGCGTTTATCTTCGTTATTCGTCGGTGAATGCGAAGTCGCGTTTATCTTGGTCGCAGACGTAGCAGGAATCGCATTTGATGGCGTCGCAGCTGGTGAAGTCGCTGTTTGTGTTTGTGCTTCTGTTTCTGTTGATGTCGTTGTCACAGTCCTGGATGCGACAGCCTGGGTTTCTCTGTCGGTACCCAGGCTGTTTTGCAGGCCACTAAGGCCAACAATGGACGAAGTCATCGCTGCTCGTGCGACCAGCTCCTTCGTCACTTCGCCCTCACCTCAGGGTGTATTCCAGAAGGTGTCGCCGTTGGCTGAATACAAGGAAAATAAAAGGTTCAAGCGGGCAAGGCTTTCTGGGTCCTTTGAGCCGCGATAACTGAGATGGTCAGGGCGGGCAAGGCTGCGCGTTTTGATAGGCCAGCTGGGGGGCTCTTTGCTTCACGGACCCCGAGTCTCCTCTTACTTGCTAGATTGGCGGTTGGCCGCGATGTTTTGCGCCACTAGTACTCTTTAAGTAATCAGGAAGTCGAAATCACGAATATGTAACCTTGTTGGGTTGCTCTTTCTCAGTCACTTATCCGAAGATAGATTAAGCTTGATAGAACGTGAGGTAAAAAGGAAATGGGATTCATTTGATGGGCTTTGACAAGCAGGTGTTACTTAAGGTAAAGTTTTACCTCTTTACAGTTGCCAAGGTACGTACCTTGAACTTCTTCCCCGCGGTCGCCATTTGGTTGTTTCCTTATTGTTCAGGAATCAAAGTTGAGATGAATAGCAGTGCCACATGCTAATAATACCTAATCAAGATATCTCAATAACAATGCCCGAGTATATGATATTCAATAGCACAATGCAAACATTTGTTTGCATTGGTGACTTGGATTTGTTGTCTATAATACATTAGTACCTAGGCACAAGACCTGCTAATAAAGTTCTGTTTAAAGACTAAAGATGTATCACATCTAGCCTGTTATATCGTGCAGTTCTTATTTATAATTTACAATGATGCTATCGTCTTATGATAGTTTCGCGTCTTTTACTTCCCAGCCTACCCTGTTTTTCAAAGTGTAAATGATGCCATCTCCAAATTAGCAACATAATGAGTACAATAAAGAAAGTATTCAGAGTCGGGTCATTTTCACTTGAGACTGACAACTGAATGATGTCACGTAGCTCCCAACTCAGTAATGTTCATCAAGCTTCGGAGGGAAAATCAACTTAACTGGACACATTCAAACTTACGATGCATATTCTTTGGACAGACGTGTCGGCACCCATGTTCTCACCAAATAGTCATATCATTAAGGGTCATGATGCAGCTAACATGTCTGAACAACCTGCTAGCATCAAGCCCAACACCATGGAACAAGGTTAGGAATATGTGCGATATTGGATGCTAAGAAAAACATCCTGCGATGTAAACTACCCTTGCATGAATCTTGGAAGGGAAA
Organism: Fusarium algeriense; assembly: GCA_002982035.1. Taxonomy (NCBI): domain Eukaryota; kingdom Fungi; phylum Ascomycota; class Sordariomycetes; order Hypocreales; family Nectriaceae; genus Fusarium; species Fusarium algeriense. Next base: position 76,320 of record PVPY01001308.1, on the reverse strand, counting down.
ATAAAAGGCGATCTCCCAAAGTTAAAACTCGTATCGGAGAAAAAACAAAACGCCATGCGCAATGCGGGTATTCGTAGGATATTCGTTACCTACCATGAAAGGGCTAGAATTCAATGGAGGAGGGCTTCATGCTCAGTTGAAAATGTACGATGCGAGTATCGTTTTGTCAATCGTTCTGAGAGACGGTACGCTCCATGGCAAAGCATGCCTGCAAAGAACCCCACAGCATCGTTTCTGAAGGCGAGAATTCCAGCAGTCGTCATGAGCATGACGGTCCATCTCTCAAGACGCTCCTCATCTGAAAGATCGCGTTGTCGACGGGGCCCCTGCCCTGCAGCCGTGTGCCACAAATCGGAAGCTCCTTGGTTGAGGCTGTTGCCCACCTTGGCGAGCTCGAGACCAGCTGCTATAACCATGATACCAAGAAGACTCCTGGGGTAGTGCTTCAATAGATCCACCAAGGTTTCGCCAAAGAGAAGCCCAAGCATTAGCTTAAAAGCTCCCAGTACAATGATACTAGATCCGCTTCGAGCTCCGAAGCGATATTGAGCAGCCAACCCCCCAGCCCCATGGCAGACAGGCATGCCTCCGAACCAGGTGCTGCTCAAGTTCATCAATGCAACGCTGATTCCGATTGATGACACCGAGAGAGTAGGAAGTTCAGGCAGGAGATCCTGGGATAGTGCACTCACGGCGATGATGGAATTGAGTGTAGTTAGTGGCAGTTGTCCGATGGCCATCCACAAAGCAGGCGAATCACCCTTCCCAACCCAATGCGGCATTACAAAGCGAGGATGCCAGGCATAAAACCATGGGAGACTCTTGTGGGAGATGACGACCTGGATGAAGGCGAAAAGTAGGGCGAATATAAAGAATAGCAAAGCATAGGGAAACCGTGATAGCTTCTGTGTACCGATCAGAACGAAGAAAGCGACCAAAGCCCACACACGGTTATCAAGAGCTGGATGGGTCCAGTGTAGAGGCTGAAGCAGAGACGAGCCAGCTCCAAGTATTAGTGAGAGACCTGCTCCCAACTGAATACCCTTCACAACTGGGAGAGGTACAACACGGACAACCCATTTCAGGAGACCTGTAACACTCATGACAAGTACAGCGGCACCAACCCACTGGCCTGCAGCCGTGACGACACCCATAGGAGAGCCATTCTGGATAGCTGCTGAGGCTATAGCCTATGCCGCAACATACGAGGTTAGCCCTATTGTAGTTTGATACGAAGGATAATGCTGAACTACTCACCTTCATGGGCTGAACAGGTAAAGGAATGCCATAGAATGCACCAGTAAGGATATTGAACACGCCTGTAAACACGAGTGTACTTCCCAAATCGATGGACCCTTGTGCAGCCAAGGCAATCATCAGAGGCAGCAAGGTACCAAGGTCACCCAGTGATCCTGAAATTTCGGCCCATGGTGCTGTCCGTAGAGTTGTAAAGTTGTTGCGGTTGAGACGCTGTAAATTGTTTGCCCACGAGGGTGCCATTCCACATGCGTTTGAAGTGACCGCAGGAGGTGGGAATGGACAATACCTGCGCTTCTAACTGGCGCTGGCTTGGTAATCGACTATCACTATTCAATCTTGAACCTGTGACTAGATAGGCCAGTGCACTAGGTAGTAGGTAGGTTGGCTTTTATTGTCCCAAGGTCCCGGCTTATCTTGGGTGCATACAGAAATGGGTTGGTGGTCAAAACAATTAGTGAAAGGTTGACGAGAAAGGCCAATGACAACGCTCTATATTGAGAAGGTGCACTTGAGTCGCTCGAGATCAGAAAAGATTCTTGATCATAAATCGAAAGTCGAGATAGCCGGCAAATGAAGAAAATGCCGCAGTGAGGAGTATCCTTATAGGTTCAACATCGTCGAATCCGCTGTATCCTCTTTCGTGCCTCTTGTCAAATATTCATGTCAGGCACAGGTGGGACAAGGCCAAGCGATCAGCCAAGAGGTCAGCTGTCAGTCTTGTGTTACTGACTGACGGACCCATAACAATTGTGTGATATGTCCTCCAGTTCACATGGTTTTCTAATTACCCTATACTTTAACTTACCGTCATCTTGATTCAGTGACAATCACGGATAATTTTTCAAATGTTGATGAAACTCTATGCTGCGACTGCCAAGTGCCAAGCTGGATCTAAACGTAACTATTCAATTTTGGAATAACCCCTATGGCTTCATGAAGGGCCATGCATGAGCCAAAAATTCATTGATGGGGCATTGCAATAATCGGTGATCGAGGAGACGACTGTACGTATTACTGTCACGAAACAACAAAGCATATAAACCATTTCACTTAGATGCTGCTTATCCTGTCTAATAAACAAATAAATATTGAGTTTTTTTCCTATTCAGGACAGTTAATAGTAAAGCTGAGCAATAGTAGGCAATCAACATTTCAAGCTACACAAACATCGTCTATTGAGCTTTGCGAGGGAACTTTTGTCTGGTAATAACCTTTTACATTGGCCATTACACGAAGTCGCTCATCAAAAGCAACAAGCAGAGCAACCTCAGGTGGCTGGTAAATGTAGGTTTATCATGGTTTACTAGGCGGAGAAGAACCACATAGGGCATGGATTCTGATTCTCATTATTGACCCCCAGAGGATAGTGTCGATCCTCTACTGGAACCGCAGACCGCTCCTAAAATGATACCTTGGGATCTCGAAGCCATGGAACTATTAACCTTTTCGACAGTCGCACCTGCGACCCCCCAAGCACAATGTCTTGGCCTGTTGTGAAATGCGTATTCTTTCACTGAGCCGGTAGCCAAGCTCGGCTCCGGCCGCTGACTATACATGGACGTTCTGAGGTGTAAGGGCCTCTATGTCCAGCCATGTAGTGCCTTTATAAAACGATAAGCAAAAACGTTCAGGCTGGTCAGGGTTTTCGGTTCGAACCAGGTAGGCGTATCGTTGCCGTGCAGAGGCTCTCACTTACAAATGTAGATAAGCATGATATTTCGTAACGAGGCTTTTCAATTCTACGTACCAACCAATTGCCTATGACCTCATCATAATAAGAGCTATGGAGGCGGGCGGTTGTCGCTGGGGTTAACTCCCGGCGATAGCGAGGTGTTCCGACCACAAGTCGGCAACTAGGGCGAGAAACCTTGCAAGCATGGCCGTTTTATCACTCGTCTTCCGGGACATCCAGACGTGATGGACATTGAGAGAACTCCAGTTCTGGACTTCTGACTCTTTTTGACCAAGGACCAGCTCACAATACTGTCTGTGAATGAGACACATCGGGCATGAAATAGAGAGCTGATGTCCATGGTGAGTTTCGAAACTTGCAGAAGCACCAATCCGTATGCTTTCAGTGGTCAGCCATGGGATATCGACTCTCCACTTTCCACGCCAAGCCGGCAGCCCAGGGCTCTCTCATGATGGCAGATCCATGCTGTCCAGCGCAGCAGTAAACCAATGCAGTGTTATACAAAGAGTTTTTTTAGAAGTTAATACATAAATATGAGGCTTTTGTTTGCTGTTGAGGAAAAATGTTGATCGCGGCCCCTGGCGATAACAAACTCTTTTATCTCAAGGTCTTTTCTGATACGGTTTGTTATTATATTCAGTCGTCATGTCCGTGGATGGCGCCGGAAACAAAAGGTGCATGCTTCTTCCCGGCATTGAAACTGGGTCGATAAGGCTTGATTTCAGACTCGGTTGCTAGATCCTTGCATGTCAGGTTGAGCAAAGCTTTTAGCTTGCACAGTGTCGTATGTCACTGTGGAGATCGGGGAAAAGATGTGGAGAACTGTTTTGGAGGATTTCCCTTTCGGATGGAACCTACAAATATGAATATGAGAGTGAAAGAGGACCTCGTCACCTTGCAGAGCGGCGGCTTCCCCGAGGCCGCTATCCGCTTGGGGTTTGACATTGGAGTATACATATTTTGCGATTGTGATCACGAGAAGCAACAATGCCTCCTCAAGAGACTCTTTGAAGCTTGGCAATACCTCACGCAATATCATGAAGAACGCGTTAAGCTTTGTGCAGCTGCTTGATTGGTCTTTTAAGAGCCCAAGACACAAACGTTGATCCAAGGGCCCATCTCCCATCGCCAATGTAATTAAACAGAGGCTGAGAATGAGAAAAACAACAATACAGTAGGGACAACCGATCCTTTACGAATTATCCACGGAGACTTTGCGCAATCTCTCGTGCATGATGGCCGTCGTCCTACCAGAGATGGATGGGGGCGGTACCCGTTGTATCGATTCCGTTGCAGCCGATGAGACGGAGTTGGTAGCCTTCCATAGACAATTTGTCTGTGCTGGAGAAGGAAATTCGCGCAGCTTAACTATTGCTAGGAAAGCAGCATTATACCGTGTGTAGACTGTGATACTCTGTACCTCAAGCTTTGCTTGCTGCACGTATTTTTGGCTTCCTCGATGCAAGTGGTATAGAGCCTCGATACCTCCCCACATGGACAATTGACAATCTCACCGCACGGTTTCTTCAGTTGCCGTGTTCCGAGTTGCGCATTGGTCCAGACGAGCTGTTTTCTCGGTGTTCCAGCAATTTTTTTCTCCCGCGATAATGTTGATAGACAGTACAGGCTCCTCGTGTATCTCCGCTCGTACCTTGCACCGGGACTAGCGTCCTTGTACAGGCGGCCCGTTCGTGGAGAGCGGAATTGACCAAGCAATGAGTGGTATGAGCATCGGGTCTTTGTAATCTGGTGACATTAATGCTACCTCGGGATGAGGTATGAGATGCATAAATGTCAATTGAGTGAGCGATTATTGTTATGACAGACAAGCAAATTCGTAGCCGAAGAGAGAAAGATTGTGCTGCCTGGAATATACGAGGGAAGTTGCTGATCAGGCCTTAGGTTGCCATTGTCATTGCCTTCACTCCCGTCGTCATCTTTCCCAGCATTAGCGAAGCTTCCCAAAAAGTGATTTGATTTTTGTCTTCTCTTCTTCATCACGCAATACCATCCTACAGCTACTTCTATTCGTACCTTAAGAACTCCCTTCGACGGGCTCAGACACTTCCATATCAGCAAAATTCCAATTGATCAACACCCTTGTTAGTGACAATTGCTCCGTTTTTGTTTTGTTCCTAGCAGAGCGAGTGCCGTTCTGTAAGTCCCACTCTATTACCCAGCCCAGTCTTTTTTCTCACTCCCCCCTGCTATATGGACTGGAACAGCATCGTCACCACCTACGTGCAAATCCACCTCATCCGGGGCATTCGGGGGCGCCAGATACTCGGGCTTTGGTAGTACCGTGCAGTGCACAAAAAGCCGCAAAGTCTCAAGATAGTCCACGCCTGGCCTTTGTCGCACCACCCTCAGAGCCTTCTCCCACCATGAGATACTCACCCCCCTGGGCCTTATACCCACTAACATGATGGACCCAAGCAACCACTGAAAAAGACCCTGCTCACTCCCCTTGACCTCACTTAGCTGGTGTTGCCCGGAATCTGGACCCATTTTACGTACAGAATCCTTTCCCTCGTTTGGTTCAAGACTGATTTCTCGCCGGTCGTGACGCTGTTTTCCCCACTTTTCACAACTTTTGGGTGACTTTTGGTGTCGGATAGCTGATCAACAAAACCACAGCAGAGCCCGCCTTCGCGACCAGATTCATTTGCTGCTTCTTCATCACCCTCCAAGATCGCAAAGGTAGGTCATCTTCTCACTCACGGTCACGCTGCTTTTCCTTCGCTCTTCTCGTCCGCCTCCGGGTCCATTGTGCGTCTCGATTGTCAAGCCAATTCCTCTGTAATGACCATCGTCTCAATTCTGGCGTCATGCACGTCGTCGCAACCCTAGCGCAAATGCCGGTACCAGCATTGTCAGTGACATTTGCCAAGAAGTCCATCAGAAAACCTCCTGGATAAATCGCCTTGAAATTACTCTAGCGCGCCTCAATTGAACGACATCACCGTCATGACTCTGAATTGGTGCGGTATTGTTGCACAATGGGAGCGGACGAGGACGTTACGAAGCCTGGACTGCCTATGCCTGCTTTGTCGCGGCGCGGAACTAAGGGAATCATCAGCTAACATGTCATCCTTAGCAATCTCTCCACTCCTGACACAATGGCCGCCATCAAGTCTCTCATGATCCGCGACGAGGTCGTTCACCAGCTTGCTAAGCGTAAAAACTGGGCCGCCAAGGAGCCCGGTGTTATTGTTGTCTTCTGCATTGTCGGTGTTGGTATGTTAATCTCTCGCCCAAAGTGTCTGACAACGTATGCTAATGCTATCGGTAGTCGCCATTGGCCTTCTCAGCCTCTTCCTCTACAGGAAGGCTCTTGCTCGCAAGGCCAACAAGGCCTCCACCGTCTAAGCCGCATGATGTGGATAAGGCCTACATTACGGGGAGTGGAGCGTGACCTGAGGCATAGTCATGAGCGTCTTTGGACTATGAGTCTCAGGTAGACGTGGTGTTACGACAAATTGCCTTCTGCGACACATCGGGTGACCGACTGTGACCCCGAATTCCAGTCAATTATTACCAGTTACGTCCCTCACCAAATTGCTCGCCTGTCAACTGCCAACCGAATCTCCTACGGATAGCAGAGTTGGCTCGCAAATCTACTGTGCATAACTACATACCGCCGGATCTCGTGGGACAAATGTGCTGGAGGACGGGTTCTCGTCGAGTGTTCGCGGCAAGGTGGCTGTATTCTATATTCTAATGCTACTGATACCTACTCGTTTGAAGCAATCAACAATAATCATATACTCGAAATCTGATTGGCAAGAGCAAACTCGACTACCGTGGGATTTTTGACCTGAAGAGGTGCTTGTTGATATCATCCATGGATGTTTTTTAACAACAGTCATTTCCCATGTACATGTACATCTCAAGTCTAATATTCTAAAAATGCGTATCGTACAAAACTAATGTATGTTGTGAGACAGGCCAGAGTATATATATATATATCAATGGCCCTCTTTGGCTAGCATATCTGCTATGTCAAGATAGAATGCGATGGCATTGAAATTCTTCTTTATCCCCATCCACTCTCGTACTGTCCATCCAACACGGTTGGACCAGTTGATCAGGTCCAAGTGGCTCACTCCAAGCAGTGTGCCTTTGTACGTACCCCAGCGACTGCTCTCAACACTGACAAGCCCGTCGTTGGGTCCCTCGGCCTGTGTCATAACGGCGTGCGGGTGCCGAAACGGACTCAGCAGCGCCGGCCGCTCCACTGCCGCTCCGTAGGAAAAGTAGCGTACGTCCGGCTGATCCGGCGTGCTCGGATTGAACTCTTCAGCCATATAACGTCTTGTTAATTGCGAGAAGGCTGCAGTACCGAGGCCAGCCTTTTCAAATGTCTGGTAAAGTTGAGGCAAGTAATGATGTAGTGGTGAGACCTCTTCGTCCAAGAGGTAATCAGCAAAGGCGCTTCCTCGGTGCGGAGTCGCAACGGTAACTAAAGCCGCAACGCGGACGGGAAGCGGAGAGAGGCGCGAAAGCATATATCGAGCGTCAAGACCACCCATGCTATGTGCGACGATTGTAACGGCTTCGGGCATTGGGGCGTGGGCTTCGAGGGCGGAGCGGAGAGCAGCAGCGCGGTCGGCAATAGAGGAGGACGGAGGCACAGTAGGCGTTAAGACGGTGGCGCCTTGCGCAGTGAGGGCATCGCGAATGCCATGCCAGTATTCGACGGCTGGAAAGTAGGGGGAGAGACGGAGTTCAGCGAAGCCGAAAAGACCGTGGGCGAGGACGATAGGGTACTTAGGAGTCTCTATCCCCATGCAGTATTAGCAAGATAGTCTCAAAAAGGGGGATAAAATGCACCGTATTTTTCTCGTATTATTGCATAGTCATCAGATATCTCCCTGCCTAAAGCCTTTATCCTCGGATCATGTTCACGAGCAAGGTAGCTGCTGCAAATGAAGCCCCGATGCCATTGTGCGCGGTACAGCTGCCGTGATAGATGCGAAGTGGGCGCTCTGCGCCATATCACCGATCTATTCATGGATTGTTGAGTCGCATGGGCGCATAACGTGATAGAAATGTTGTCGTGGAGATCTACCTTATAGTTGAGTGGAACGGAATGTCGCAAGTTGGTGACGTCACAGCGCGAATGCATGTGATTTTTTTGGTGGCTTGATGAAATCGCGACTTTGAAGACAAACGAACAACAATCGATTCCATTAGAAATCCGCTTTATCTCTAAAGAAGCTTCTTTCATGCACCGTCAATCTGCGGGAGCTATCTTCTCAGACTAGAATTGATTCCACAATGTCAATGTGAATATCTAGCTAACTGAGCTGAAGCGGTAGGTACTCTGTATCTATGATTCTATTACAAGCACTGAGTCTAGAACCAGAGTAGCCTCGGATTAAGTATGATAATAAGGTAATACAATACTGAAGCCACATCCAAGTCTGGGTCTGGGATGTACATGCATCAGTACTAAACCAATAACTCCCCACACAGCTCGTGCTATCAAGCAAGAACCCATCGTGGTCCCAATCAAGCGAAGAATTAATAAACCGAATTCGGTGCGATCGAGCATGGTTCTAACGGAAGACCCCCTTCCCTTCTCGCTGTCATCAAAATCCTGCACATTCGGCATCACCATTATCATCAGCACATTACAACATTTATGCAGACAAGTCATCCTTTGCACCACTTCAACTCTTTTCAGGAGGTAACTGACTCGGGGCATTTTCGTTTGTGACACCGCTGTATGCTGGTCGGGACTGCATGCCGTCAAAGGGGCCAGCCAAGTTCTCTGCAATGGCTTCGTCGTAGCTGGGTGGAGCATCGTCATATGGAGGTGCATCTTGACCCGGCGCCAATTGTGGTGGATAGAGAGGATCGTGTGCTGGCTGAGGAGGGGCTTGGTTGAATGTTTGAGGAGGCCGTTGCTGCTGAGGTGACACCGGGGCTGAGGACACGGAGTTTTGTCTGGGTGGAAGACGAGGCGGGACGTTGTTTGTGAAAGTAGCGCGTCCTGGCCGCGTTGATCTTGCGGCTTCAACAAGTTCAGTGGGTGGTGTAATGCCAGAATAGACCTCGACTTGCGCAAAATGTAATGGCAAAAGGATAACTGGTGGGCTCTTGTTGGTAAGGCCCTTCTTTGGCTTACCCCAGGCTACACCAAGCTTCAACTCAAGCTCGTATCTCCTTGAAAGATTACAAGTGACGAACGAGGGAGCCACAGTGTTAGGCAGAGGCAAATTCTTCCACACATGGTCTGGAACCACCAACTCTTTTCCAACTTCATCATCGGGCCCTGTAGTCAACGGGATGTTGATATTGGGGTTGGAAACGACAACCCATCGGTTGATTTTCTGGTTATGAAGCTCCAGCGCGCGAACATCAGTACGACCAATAAGCTCCATCTGAAATGACACTAAGTAAACTTGCTCGGGATTGTTGTTGAGCTTCTTGGCAATAAGCCGTAGCGGAACAGGCTTGTTGCAGGTCAGGACGCTTGGATGGGGCAGGCGTGCTGAGATCTCAATAGCTGGAGCTGGGGCAATATCTGCAGATGGCTCTGGCGGAGACGAAGGCTTCGAATCTGTATCGCTTCTAAAGTTGAAAAGAGAAGACCGCTTCTTCTCTGGCTTCTTTTCTGGTTGGGGGGACATTGGCCGAAATGTAAAGGGGCGACGAGCAAAAGCCTCCTGGGTTGTCGGCTTCGGCCGGGGTGGTTCAATAGGGAGGAACTTCAGACCGATCTGATATCGCCAATTTTCCTTCAGCAATCCCGGTCTTTGAATTGTGACCTTGATGTAGTAGCGAATCTCTGCCTCCATAGGATATCCCGTCAATGAAGGAGGTAATGTGCGGGTAACATGACGAAGGTAGAGTTGCTTGCTACCATCCATCACTCTCACACCACCAATACCAAACATTCCCCCGCCTCCAAAACCACCAACGTTGGCCATCCCGCCGATTTTCGACATAGCCATTGGATCGCTACAGGCATTGTTGATGGGCAGTTTGAACTTGAAAGGGAACTCGTGCTCGCCTGCTTGCAAGGGATATGCACCGTAAGGATTAGAAGAACTCGCATAATAGTCATCTGGGAAAACCTGTTGTAGTTTATACAAGATTTTGTGGTTCTCAGTTGCCGTGCTGCCAGGAGGTCGTTGGGGGCTAGGTTGAAGCCTGGCCATGTTCTGTGGATCAAAGGCATTTGGAGCTTGTAAAGCTGTCCCTGATTCTCCTTCAAGCTTTACAACAATACTTCCAATCTGCTCAGCGCGATTGAGACCCAGAATGATTCGGCCTTGTACCAAGTCGAGATTGGTATAGAACTCAGGCTGGTTGTCCAGCGCTATTCGAATAGACATGATGGGCAACTACCAGAAGAAGATTGACAATTAGAAAGAACAAAAGTCCGCTGTGTGACGTGAGTGTTTTGATCTGAAATTGACTCGGGCCTAACAGTCCAATAATGTCCGTGGTGACAGACAGATCGTTGGTGTGAGTTGAGCGTGATATGTATGACTCAAGATGTCAACAAGAGACTCGTCGTTAAAGGAGTGAATCACAATTTGGCGTATCCTTTCGAATAGCTCCAAAGATCTGTCAGTCTTGCATTATCTTTATGAAGGACTTGATCGTATTTCATTGACTCTTAGACGGATTGAGCGGGAAACTTGGGTCTGTCGGTTGTACGTCACCAAGGCTACTCAGCCTGAGCCAAGCCCCGCGATAGGTCTCACCGCACCTGACATGAAGGAGGGGTGAATGTGGCTGCTTCTATTAGACAACTGTGGCGCATAATGTGGCTGACGTAATCGGGTGTTTTACCACCGCGTTTCCGATCCAAGCTTTTTCTGTACAGATCTGGAAACTCGAGATTGTGGCACTTCAACCCAATTCATCGAGGCAATCTACCAAAAGTCCCTCAAGCAGGGGTAGCTGTCGTCAAACCAAGCTTTCACGCGACCACGTCTCCGCTGTGCCGCGATAAGTTATAAGATGTATGGTGGAGAAGGTCTGAAGATCAATTCCCTGGAGATTGGAGATCCTGGGGTTTGCAGAAATGACAGGACATGACAGAAGAGAAGAGAAGAGAACCCCCAAGTTCGAGGTGCTTCGTAATGCAGATGCATAGGATGCATGAAGAGTGTTGGTGATGACAACTTTTCATGAGCGTCACCTACTTGATCCAGCCTCGAAGCCTGTCGCAATCTCCACTATAACGTCCGACAAGATATCAACCAACACAGTTCTTTGACACATCCATCACGTATCAACACCTTCGAGGTGGATACAGACCGCAATTGGCATGATACTTCTGTCGGTAATGAGACTGTCAGGGCAGTAAAGTCCGCGATCGACACCTCATAACACTCTCAGACCCTCTGCCGAGGTGTTTCAACGCCCACAATTTGGCATGAGGTGTGCTGCATCTTGAACCAACTGCATATTTCAGGGTCCCTCTGTCGAGTTCGTGTTTGTTCGAATTCTCCCGAGGTTGACGAGGTTTTCTGTTTGAGTCAGGATCGGCATTGTTTACGCCGCGCTTCTCAATGCCAATTTACGAGTATCCCGGAACCGCTCCGCGCTTCTGCAGCACCTCGAACCTTTGGAACATGATTCATCCACTTCCGAGTCACATATGTCGAGATGCTTTGCGACTTTATGGTATCTCCCGATCACCACTCGCGTTAGAAGAACTCGCGGAATGGCACCATGCGGGCCGTTTGCCGCCCAAGACCATTTCGGGCCCCATTTCGCGTTCGTCAACCAACCACGACAAAGTCTGGCCGCTTCCGTGGTCTTGTACTGCAGCTACCGCCCGCTGCGTCTGTGCCGTGCGGGCTGCCGCCGTTTCCCCGCCTTGATCTCTTCTTGATTGGTAGACTTAGCCCCCATCCTGGCCAGCGCAATGACAAGAAGATTGTCTCTTGCAGGCAGAGATTGCCATGATCCTGGGCTATACAACCCTGTCAGGCTCCGGATAAGTTACATCTTTCCTGTCCATGTCATGTTTGGAGTTGCATAGCCATTTCTCTGCGGTTGTCCTAGTCATGTCAACCCATCACAGTTGACCTTGCAAACCACTTTACGGATATCATTCTGGAATGCCTGGCTTATGATTACCAGGATCCAGCACCCAACAAGCACATGCTCTTTGATGCTTCATGCCTTTCTCTTCACTCTGGCACTTTGCATGGACTCTGTACCATGCAACTTTGTGCTCCCGAACGTCGATCATGACCAAACGTGATTGGCCTTGTTGGCTCATAACATCAATTATGGTTCGAGCTTAGAGCTTATGGCAGTTGTTCTTGTCTGTCATTGGACTGTCCAAAGTGCCGTTTAGTAAAGGCTGAATACCCGTCTCACCCGTTGAGACCTTGTCTGCTTGTCTAGCTTGTATTTACCGTTGCACTGCATCATGGCCCTCCCAACAGTGATCCCCTCTCTGCAGCGCCCCATGGGTACAGAGCCTCACATGCAGGGCTCCACCCAGACCAGGCAGATGGCAGATGGTAGAGTTCTGATCTGGCTGTCTATATGTATGGGGGCCAAGCCATCCCGTCTTATTCTCCGAGTGCACTTTTGCTATTGACTTGGTTGTCAGCCTGTCATGATAATTTGCCAGCCTTTTGTTGGTTGACACCCGACGATGGCAGGCGATTGTGGATCGACCTGTCCGGCCTCTGATGGCTTCTACTCATATAATCCGAGTGTAGGCGGCAATGCTGTGTTGCTTGTTGTCTTTGCTCTGCTTGCTCTCGCCGCCATCTACTTTGGAGTTCGCTCTAGGACCTACCTCTTCTCCTTCGTCCTCACAGCTGGACTTTTTCTCGAAGTACTAGGATTTGCTGGCCGTATTCTGCTTCATTCAAAGCGAGATAATCAAGGCCATTTCTTTCTCTTCTTGTTCGGAACGGTCCTGGGACCATCACTGATCAGTGTTGCCATCTTCATCATCCTTCCTCATATCCTCGGCATCTATGGAGAGCCACTTTGCCCTTTTAGACCACTTTTGGCTGGCCTCATCTTTTGGGGACTCGGTGCGGTTACGATGATGTTCGAACTTATCGGCATCATCTTCACAGCATATGAACCTAATGGAGTCAGCGTATGTTATTCCAACGCTAGAAGCAAATTCTTATCATGTACTGACTCGAGCAGCGAAAACAAGGAGCCGCGATCACAGCTACAGGCTTGGCCATTCAAGCGTTGTCATTGATAGCATGCACTGGGCTACATTTCTGGTTCACTCTCAGCTTGAGTACTCGTCGAGGAACCCTTGACGCCCGACACTCACAGATCTACTCGTCCTCTCGATTCAAGAAATTCCTCCTAGGTAAGTCCACGTCCTGCAAAGATGTTTTCCCGGGCTAACTCAATGCTCAGCAATGGAGATGGCATCTGCTCTCCTGATCGTCTACTCCTTCTACCGGCTTGTCGAGTTTGCAGATGGTGTTTCAGGGGATGTCTTTCAGAACGAAGCTGCTTTCATGGTTGTCGGGGGACTTCTCCCGTTCTTGGCCGCAGCCCTCTTGACGGCTGTCCATCCAGGGAATGCCTTTGCTGATGCTTGGGCCCCTACGTCACCACGTGGAATCAAACGTCAGAGTCGACCCACCCCTGTACAGTCCCCTAGTGGTCATCCTGTCCACCATTTATACGATCCCGACATCCGCAAGCAGATTTCACCGACCTCACCGAAACACCGGAACTCAGCGGGACCGCCTGAACTGCCACAGGGTTCCATGGGTCTGCCTGCACATCCAAAGCCAGTGCCAAGGCCTCCGAGTCCTCGAGACCCTAATGCTCCTCGCAAGGGGCCACCTGCACCGCTGAATTTGGCGGCTGTGCGAGCATCACGGAATAGTTGCAGGGCAGAACAGAGGGGCCATGCACCCAAGGATATGGTTCCTGATGGAGAGCTTTGGTAAATTAGTTAGTGGGGGAGCTGATGGTAGGTATGGTGGGCTATGTTGCTGTTATACCTGGAGAGCTATGTGTGGTTGCAGGGAGCGCTGCCTGGCTGGCTTACTCACTGTGATATGATATATGAGTTGGCTATCTACTCGCGATGAGAGGGCTGGGCTGCCTGTAGGATCTTTTATGTTGAGTGCTCAAAGCTACTGGGCTTTGAGGTTGTCTTATCGAGAACCGCGGATTTCATAGAGTTGGATTTCAACTGATACCGATATGGGCGGCAGCTTTGAATTATATATATGTGTATGATGCGTCTACATAGGCAACTGCCTCGCATCTAGATTGATATGAATCTACCAACTGAGACATTACCGTACCACATATAGATAAGAACATTTCTGGTTGTCCCGATGTTCAAAGGTGCGATAAGGTGACACGACTTGGGGCTGGAGTTTCAAGGACTACCTGGGGCAAGTTACACAGCAATTATGTAGTACGGTTATTTGAGAAGATCTCACTGAGAAAACTCAAATTCTAGCCTCGCGCATAACTTGTCTGGATAAATTGGTCTTCGTTTTGCAACCGAGTCAATATTTCTTTGCTGTGTTTTCTACATTCTCCTCCAAGCACCCATAGCCCTCAAGAGGCATCGCTTGAAGAGTTACTGGAGCTTGTGAAAAGGTTTTGAGGGGTTATTGCGGGCGCAAGAGGTGATAGCAACCAAGCCTGTCATTATGCTGTGGTAGGTAGGGTTGCAGATGGCGACGTAGAACTTGATGTTGGTTGCCCTTGCAACGTGCATGCAAATAGAACTGCCACCAACTCCAATTTCACGAAGCTTTGCAGATCATTGAGCAAAATGTTGTAACTAAAGTCAAAACATATAGTGCCAAAATGTTCTATCCAATAGTGTCATTGTTTACTGGAATGCAGGGGTTACGGCACAACTTCCAAGACACATGCAAGGCACAGAGGCATTCTTGTGTCAAGTTAGCGTCTCGCCAGGAACGGGATAAGAAAGACTAACTCGATCGACCGGATCGAATGGGTCTGACGCTGTCGGACATATCTTTGCCCTCGTTGTGAATAGGCTCGATATATTGGGTTGATGGAAACGTGATGGCCGTGTTTAAAGCCGATTCAGACTTTACGAGGTTCCTAAGAGTTTCAACTCCTTGAAAAGAAGTGATTAGATGAGGCAACAGGGCCAGGGCTCAAGACCTTGGTATAATGTCTCAAGATGCGTGGTTGTCTCATACTCTTTGATCATCATAGAATCAAGGTTCCAGTGGCTCAGCCTCTCTCAATCACGTTGCCGTATATTAGCAATTAGAATAAGGACTCCAGCAAAGGCTGGGATGCAGTCTTGATGCCAGGCCTTCAACTTTGTACAAATAATCTCACTGCAGATCGACGCCTTAAATATATCTTACCGAAAGAAGACCCTCGTGTAACCGAGCCACGAGGTTTGTTGAAGACGCCTCATGATCAAGACCAGAAGATCGACCACGCTTAGCCATGTCCGGCAAAGAGACTCTCTCACCAACATATTGGCCATCAATGGACGACAATGTGGCTTTATAGCGTTCTGCCCTATACCTAAGCATGCCCAGAATTGTCTGGAAGCGTACGCCATGGCTTGTAATCTCCTCTAAAGAACGGGACTGTCCCCCCAGACCATACTTTCACTCATCTTCTATTCACACTGAACTTCTAAATGCTCAGGCACCTATGTCAGAAACTGAGTGACTCTTCATACCCAACACCAATGTCTTGCTCATTTGCACGGATATCGAATATCATCAACCGTAAGCTCGGCAGAGGCCGTCCTTCCGAGTGCGAAGACGACGACGAAAAGCCACGGGCTATATCCATCACTACTACTATCACCATCACGACAACGGCGACAGACTCGATTGGGTAGAGGATGGTGCTCCTGGTAAGGGCTGAGTTTGACCCTAGGCATGGCAATGGTCAATCCGTATTCAACCTAAACGTTGCCCTTATAGTCACCACCAATGTCTTCATGATTTTGCGGTTGTATTTGCGCGGTGTTGTGGCTAGGAATCTTGGGTGGGATGATTTGTTAGGTGTTGTTGCTTGGGTAAATACTGTTTGAAACATCTCATTCAAATCAGCGTCGACTAACATGCTCCTAGGGTCTTGTCGTGGCCTTTTCTTGTATAGAAATCGTTCTTTGGCAAAAGGTGTAGGCTACCACATACAGGACGTGCCAAAGGAGACACTGTCTCAACTTTTCTCGGTATGTTCCAAGCACTTTTTTCTTTAACCATACTCCAGATACTAACTATTCACTATTATAGCTATTTCCTGTCGATAAGCTAGTTTTTATTATGGCGGGTGGCTTTGTGAGGTTATGTATTCTGGCCTGTCTTCCTCGCATCAACAGAGACAGTAAGAGAGTCACTCATTTACAAGTTCTTGTTACTGACCTGAATCAATAGGGTCTTTCATGACATGTGTCTATGGAGCTTTTATGGCGACCATAATCACAGCCGTGGCTTCATTCTTATTTGTCCTTTTTTCTTGTAGCCCGGTATCGTACGTTTACTGCCTTTCTCCACTCCTTATGCATTAATCAAAGACTGACTTTTATAGTGATGTATTCAACGCAGCAAAGCCAGAAAGGCAGTGTGTTTCGAAGTGCAGCTTAGCTCGTATCAGATGGGCTCATTCAATTATCTCGACCATTCTTAACGTTGCAATTCTTGGTCTTTGTATAGGGTTTCAGCCACAACCAACAGAACACGAGCTCAAGTCATCAAGATGACAGTGATCCTTTTACTTGGGCTGTTTGCTGTCATTTCCACCATCACTAGACTTATTCTTCTGCTTAAGACTAATATGAACGTTGACATGTTAGTAAGTCACTGCAGAACACTCACACTAATAACTGACATTTCACGATAGAACTTATACAAGCCTTCGAGTAGCACCCTGGTTCTCTCTAGAGATTAACACAGGTTTCTGGTGTAGCTGTCTTCCTGCGTTCCAACCGTTGTTCGAATGGACCAATAATCAGTATTATTACCATTACAACATGAGAAAGTTATCTCGAAGTAGTGCCCACGACCCCCTGAATGATTCTTGGCACAGAGAGTACATGACAGCAAACCCTCATGCTTCAATTCACGGGCAACCAAGAGATATCAATGGGAAGAATATGGCATCGGATGCTGACTCTGTCAGTGGATTTTCAATGTTAGCCAATGAAAGAGGCATCAAGTTGACGACTGAATTTTCGGTGTACGTGGAAGATAGGGTTTATAATGGAGAAAGGTCAGAGGATATAGTATCCAGGACCCCAGCATGGAATGCATTCTGAAATAAATTGGTATTTATAGTAATTTGTTACATGAGTTACATTACTTTGACTAGAAACCGTGGTAAGTAGCCGATTACTCAGTTGTTCCTATAGCCCCTTGCATTGGCACGCTCAGTTTAGGGTTATGACAATCGTTACACTCCAACATGAAGCAACCATGGATAGATATAACGAAGAAAAAGTATGCTAAATCTCTTCCTAGAAGCTAATATAATGAAATTCGTTATGTATATGACAAGTCTGTAATATCACTTTGACAGAATGAAAGCGCCATCGGCTTTTGAGACAAGGGGTATCTTGGCGAGTTTGCTCCATGAACTATGAATTTGACAAGCTAGGAATAATAGCACCTAGCAGAACGCAGTTGGCACTTGAGGAAGGATTACAAGGGTGCATGGATTTCGGCACTCTCGTCGTGATGGACAAAGAAATTGATGCATTGTGGCTGGACAATATAGAAAGATGTAATCAGTGGAAAATTCTAATTATATATATTATATTGAACACAAATGAGAGTGTGTCACACTCGCATTTTTTTTTTTTTTTTACATGGCCCTTTGTTCGTATACTTGGAGATTGAAGCAATAGACAAAGGACTCGAGCCGAGAACCTAAGTCTGTGCCCATTACCAGGACACCAGGTCAGGGGACTTGACAGAGAAACGATTACAGTGACTATTATGTTATTTATTCGAGGAAATCTCTTAGTATAAGTATGAGCTGTCAATGGGATCGGACTTAGACAAGATGTACGCCAATCATTGTTGAAGTGTGCCGTGAGGAACGATGAGATATAAATTAGACCAGTTAGAGAACAGAGATGAAGTAGAAACAAGCGCGAAATAAAATCCAAACCGGTCCCAGAGCCATCATTCAATGAACTCATCTCGGTCTGTAACAAGGTGCCTGTTTGCGTACAAAAGAGTGAGCAGGCCTAGCAAGACACTCTCGAGAATGTAATGAAGTTCAATCTCACAACAACGATCGTTTACTTTACATAGTTTAGTTTAACTCTTTGTTTGAACGGAATGCTGAAATTTATGGTTGCTACACGGAACTTGTTTACGAACAAAGACTATTCCACCCCAAAGAGTCGACTTCCAAATGGGTTTAAAGTCTTCGAGATCCCCGATAGCTGCTCAGGCCAAGATCCAAGACTCTTTCTTTTGGCAAGCATATTTATCTGATTCTTTGAAGCACATGTTCTAGTTCCCAAATGGCTAAAGACGACAAATCTGAGATGGAAGTAGATGCCTAGCAAACAGGAAAAGCAGCTCCTGACCAACAACCCTCTAAGAAAGATACCGATTCCAAGTCTACTCACAACCAGACTGATTTTGTCATTCATGTTGATTCACCTGTGGAAACTGAACCAACCAGGGTACAAACAGCCAGAGAAACCGAAGAAACGTACAAAGATTACAGACAAGCCCGGAATGAATATGACCACACCTGGTGGGGGAATATGCATGGTGAGCCTGACAGGGGTAACCCAGATCGTCGATTCATGTTCGCACGGAACCCACCGGTCTCTGACCAGGAGATCCAGGACGCGCTACAAGCGTACAACGTGAGTATCATGGATCCAGCTACAGGTGAGCTCAATCCATTGGGCCCTCACTTGCGACCTACGACCCCCCCCAATGGAGAGAGCCGAGAAGCAGATTAAAGGCCTGCAGGATCAATGTGTCGAGGTGCCTCCTGAGCTGGTCAAAGAAATGATTCACCACTTTACCTCCAATAACGGGTTACATCAAGCTCTCTTGGAGTGGTGCCAAGGGAAGAAGGACGTCCCTGTTGAGTATTTTAACGAGCTCATCAAGAGGATCGATCGACTGAAGCTCGAGGCGTCCGCGCAGCTTCGTGATGTGACTGAGAAGCTAGACCGAGCCATCCAAGAAAGAGATGCCCGTCTCGTCTTCCAAGACTCTCATGGGAACAAGTCCCTTCACTCCGAGAAGAATGATCTTCTCCGTCAGCAGAATCAGAAGCTGATAGAAGAAAACGCAGCCCTCAAGAAGGAGGTAGAGAAACTCCGAGAGGAGAAAGAGGAGAGAGGCGATACTGGAGATGACTCTTCCAGCAAGTAAATTAGATGTTTTTCAACTAGACTTCAGCACTAACATAGAAACAGGGAGGGAGAGAGAAGAAAAAACGCAGCTCTGGAACCAAAGCAACAACCTGAAGATTCGTCTTAGAACAGAACAGACCAACGTTGAGCAAGCTCGGGAAACAATTGAAAAAGAAGAACAAAAACGCGAAAAGGTAGAGGATGAAATCAAGAAGTACACCGCGTATTGGGAGAAGATCTATGAGGAAGTTGAAATTCTCTATACGAAATGGGCCAAAGCCAACAAAGAAGTAACTTCGCTACCAAAGGAAGACGAAACGGTACATGAATACACCAAGCAAGTTATCTCAGATTCACTCAAAGACTGGGAGAACCTAAGGGAAAGAATTCAAACAGAGTGGCCCCCCAGTAAGGTGTCAATGGCTTCAGGACAACTTGGCAAGGATAAGATCTTGTTGGAGGCATTAAAATACTCCCTGAGAGAACTGAAAAATAGTAAGTCCCACTTCTCTCTTTGCAAGGTACACAAGGAGCTTGTGCTCACATGTTTTTAGAATTCGATAAGTACGAGGGACTCGACAATAATCTCAAGCAACAGAAGAAGGACTATGAAGAAAGAGATGAGGATCATGAAGAGCCCACATCAGAAGATGGGTATCAAAAAGCACCCGATTCATCAGTGGGATATAACGAACAGTCTATTCCACCTACAGCCACTCGGCAGTTACCTAGGACCCCATTAACTGCCACTGGAGAAGCCTCAAAGTCGAGCGAGGATGAATTATTCTCACCTGTATCCAAGGGCCGTTTGGAAGAGATCTCAAATCAACTACGCGAGGAAAAGCTTGAAACGACGAGACTTTCAGACAAAATCCGGGAACTTGAAGAGAAGTACCAGCCGGCCCAGGTCGCAGAATCAAATGGCAAAGCTTCATCAATTTCCTCTTTCTCGCCCGATTCTTTGAACTGCATGCTGGACGACGGATTCGAACTTCAGGAGCAACTTCGCGCCAGCCAGGACCGCATAAGGACCCAGCAAAAAGCCAACTTCACCACGGTTGACAGTCTGATAGATGCTTTTGGGAAGCAGAGCAAGGGATCCATAGCAGCAGAATCACTAAGTCTTATGGATCGAATCAATTATCTTAACTTGGTTTGCTTCTTCCGAACACGCAACTACCTTCAGCTTGCTCTACGAGAGCAGGATGATAGATTGGCAAAAATCCTATTGAATGATGCTATTAACTGGGTCAAGTTCTGCCAAGAGGATTTCGCAAAGATGGACCCAAGCGTAAACCTTCAGATCCAAGCCTCCATGCGCATTCTCCACGGTGTCAAGAAAGCATTGACGGCCACAGACAGAGAATCCATGACGAAAGGCATAAAGCACGTTAACGACGGACGCAAGAAACTTGCAAAATTCCCAAATAATGAATCTTTCGCACAGCTTGTCCAACTCGCAGATTCCATCATTAAAACAACCAAGGAATATGGGGAGGAGAACAATCTGGATGGCAAGAGACTTCGCTTCGACCTCTTTGGTTTGAGGAGCAAGTTCAGACACAACAAGATTCAGGAGACCATCAAGGACGATCCCGCCATGAAGTCAAAGATGTTGCGTCTTCCGGGTGTCCATTCTCCATTATCTCCTGAGAAATGGAGCAAGGTCAATCGAGGAGAGGACTCTGAATCGGATGAGAACAACGAGTGAGGTCATTTCAAGTTTTGTATGGTGATTTTGTCAGTACAGTCGGTCATGGAGTGTTGGTAGAAGTTTGAGACTTTGAGGCTCTTTCCTTTTGTTCTTTTCTCCCACTCATAGAATTCAGTCCTTTTGATACGTTTAAGTATCCTCTTTCAATAATATCATGGATTCTCAAAGCTAAATAGTCTATGTGAGTGTCTCGTCTTGATTTTTTTTTGTACATGAAATGCCTCTTTTTATCCAGCACCATAATCATGGAGCACTGTAGCCTCCGTCGATAACAAAGTTGGCACCAGTGGCGTATGTGGAAGCATCCGATGCTAGGAACAGATAAGCGCCTTGGAGTTCATGAGGCTCGCCCTCACGACTAATTTCTTGTTAGCAAATCGACAATATGATGATAGAGATAATCATACCCTAGAGGAATCTTCTCTTTCCAAATATCCTTGATCTCCTGAGGAACAAAGTTGGAGATCTCAGTAATGATATATCCAGGAGAGATGGCGTTGGCACGAGCAAATCGAGCCCATTCAACAGCGAGACTCTTGATGAGGTGGATGACACCAGCCTTGGCAGCATTATAAGCAGCCTGGAGTTGGGGAGTGTTCACGATGCTACCACTCATAGAGGCCGTAGCAATGAAACTGCCAGATGTGTAGCTTTTCAAGGGCTGGCCGTTGATATCAGTTCCTTCGACCTTCTGACGACGCCAGTGCTTAGCTGCAGCTTTGGCACAGTAGTACGTGCCGTCGAGGTTGGTCTGGACAACATCACGGTAGTGATCAAGAGGGCCGTCGACCATGGGACCTTTCGTCCAAGGAATACCGGCGTTAGCAACAAAGATATCTAGTCGACCGTTAAGGTCCTTGACTGATTTGTCGACAGCCTTCTCAACAGCTTCGGCATCTCTCATATCAACCTGATAGGCCTTGACTAGAGAAGGTCTATTAGCAAAGAACAGCCTGTGACGCGGTTATAGCTCCCTTACCTGTGACGTTGTATTTCTTGGAGATCTCTTCAGCGCGCTCTTCAGCTTTGTTGCTGGTACGGTACCAGATTGCGAGGTTGGCACCGACTTCAGCATAGGCCTCAGCAACAGAAAGGCCGATACCAGCAGCGGCACCTGTAATGATGGCAGTCTTGCCTTGAAGGGAGAAACGCTTGAGAATAGAACCTCCATCGACCAAGCGATTGTTATCGTGGACGAAGTTGCCTCCGTTGAGGGGGTTAAGATCAGACATGTTGAGAACTTTTTGTATGGCCAATGAGTGACACGAAAGATGATGGAAGATAGAAGAGTAAATACGTGTAAAAAGACATGATAGTGAATATCGCAACCTGAGAGCTTTTATATGACTGCAAAGACAGCAATTGCTGGCCAAATACCCTCCACTGGTTCCGCCCCCGGAATCCTTCCTCCTTGAATGGCCCTCTGCTTATCATGGATCATGGACCATGGGACTCACGACCCTCTGTTATTGAGATATTTCTCCTGGTTGGGACATTCCGGGGCCACTGACAATAATTCCCT
This sequence comes from Fusarium algeriense, assembly GCA_002982035.1. Classification (NCBI taxonomy): domain Eukaryota; kingdom Fungi; phylum Ascomycota; class Sordariomycetes; order Hypocreales; family Nectriaceae; genus Fusarium; species Fusarium algeriense. The sequence goes on along the minus strand of PVPY01001308.1, from coordinate 53,810 downwards.
GTTATCACCGCTGTTCTGTCTCCATCGTGAAATAGTCGGAGTTACCCAAACGAGACATGTAAGAGCACAAGGAATAGCGGTCGAAAACATTTCGCAACTAAAGCCGTTAGTTGTATAAAAGAAGAAAGGCTTGATGGAGACATTCGCAGCTATTCGTCAATGAGACCGTTGGCTCCATGGTATTGAGTCTCTGATTGGCCAGGATCCTTGCGTTTGGAGATGTGGGAAGAAGTCCCCAGGACCACTTCATAAGGTTCAGTCAGGACCCTGCAGTGGGAGAGCTTCACTTCATGATACCTACCTACCTAGCTGCAGCACCCCTCCTCAGTTATTACCCCGCAGGTGTCCCAAAGGCAGTCCTTCTTTTGACTTCGTGTTTGTGGAATAAATTGTCGACGTCACATGTCCCCACCATCATGATACATTACCGCTACAGCTCTATACTAGGTAGGTAGTGGGGTTCTCAACTTCCCCTCCAACACGCTCGATACCTTGACCAAATCGAACATTTGAGCATCATTGACTCTTTGTATTTTATCTGATTCCGAGATCTTCCTATTTGACACAAGATCTCCTTAGTCAAGCAACACTTGAAACCATTTTGCATAAATTGATACATACGACTTCCGTCTTTCCATTCATCATGGCAGACACAGCACCTTCATCTAGAACTCATCGTCCCTATGATTCAAAACTCGGAATAGTCACCGGAGGTTCTCGAGGTCAGTATACGAACAACTACTCCTAGTTATAATGCCGCTGACTCGGCCAAAGGTATTGGTGCAGCCGTTGCTACGAGACTGGCTGCTAAAGGCTGCAATATTCTCCTTGTTTACACCTCCAATTCGTCTACAGAACCAACCAAGAAGCTTTGCAGTAGCCTCTCTTCTTCGCACAACATACAATGCTCATCAGTGCAGGCCGACTTGAGCAACCCCTCTGAAGCTACCCCCAAAATCATCGAAGCTGCACGTTCCTTTCATGCTTCATATAAACCGAACAGGCCGTTCCAAATTGATATACTCATCAACAATGCCGGTGTCTCCTCAAATCAGCACATGAATGATGAAAAGCAAGGAGCAATCCAAGAAGTCGAGTTTCGCCGCGTTTATAATGTCAATGTCTTGGCCCCTCTCCTCCTGACCCAGGCTGTCGCCCCACATCTTCCCACAAACCGCGCGGGCCGCATTGTCAATGTTTCAAGTGTATCTTCGTCTATCGGATACCAAGGTCAATCTGTTTACGCCGGGAGTAAAGCAGCCTTGGAGGCAATGACACGGACCTGGAGTCGTGAGTTGGCTACCCGTGCTACCGTCAATGCTGTCAACCCTGGACCTGCTTGGGGAGATATGTACGCAGCCGCTGGGGAGACTTTTTGGAAGATAAACCAGCCTTATGTTGACACAGCCCCATTGGCGCAGTACAACGGTGAATCGGAGGTTTTGGCCATGGCTGGGTCTGATGCTGAACGCTTTGATCGAACCGTACGCGAAAACATGGGTAATCGACGACCAGGATTCACGACCGAAATCGCCGGTACAATTGACATGCTCTGTTCGGAAGAGAGTGGGTGGACAACAGGAAGTGTCATTTGCGCAAACGGTGGCATGAAAATGTCAATCGCTTAGAACTTTCCTTGCCTGTTTCTGTCACACCTCAGCAAAGACATAGATGGACGGACCGATCCAGAACTTCACTGATTGTGACATCCGAACGGGTTCCCGCTTCATCATGGAAGAGCAGCCCGGGTATCTGTCCATTATGATTGCTCATAGTAGCAAATATAGCACGAGTCTGAACACGGCAAGTTCAGCCGGTTTCTTAATAGTGGCTGGTCAAGTGAAAACGATTGGACGTAGTTGATTATCGCTTTCCGTCTATGCTTGTGGCTAAACCAATGTTACTTGTTCCAAAGTGGCAACAAAGGGTTGCATGAGAAAAGAACCCCCTTGCATATAATTGCTGTTATATCCTCTAGCTCTATGCTTACCCGGGGACATAATTGCGGCTGCTGTACTACAAGCACAACTGTGGCTGTATGCATCTTGGGCGTAGGCGAAAACAGCATTCAAATAGTGCAGATATTCACCTCCTCTAATGAGACAATCGAACTAAGGGATATTATGGTATCCCTTGAGGGATTTCGGCGGTTTCTGGCAGCATTGAAACGACGGCGGCTCCTGAAAGCAATTGAGAGCCCAGTCATGGCTGTGTACAACCATCTCCACCATGCATAATGCCGAGTACCTTGCAACGAGCCTCCTCGATATTGGTTATCTCATGTCATGGCATCAAGAATCTGAGTTTCACGCCGAATTTTGTGTGACGACGTTTACCAGATTCGACATATCTGTCAGCTTGACAAAGCATGCTTGTATTACGCAATGCCGTCGTCTCTGGGGTAGAAGCCGATGATACACAGGGATCATGCCACAAGATCGAGGCATATGTCCTTCTATAGCGCTTGTTGGGTAGTAAAGCGACCGAACAAACGGGGATAGTTGAAGGGCTAGACCAGTCGAACTATGGGACAGCACAGCGTCTTTCTCGAATATATCCGAAGACAATTACAACAGGACACTGGATCAACACAGCGACCAACAAACTGATAAATTTCGCCCCGGTTCAAAACGCAGTTGAGATGTTTGACTTCTTGGTAATATTGCCAAGAGCCTCTTTGTTTGCTGCCGTGTGATCGGTCTTGACATCTCTTTCTCGAGGTTCCAGCTACAGAGGTCACATCATGTCACGACCCGAGGCTTCTTTCGCCTTGAATCACACGATCGGCCGAGGTGCTAACCTCACCCCGCGATGTCATTTAGCGGACGTCAAGAACAAGATCGGGACTGTCGCCTTATTTTGTACCCGCAAGAAGCCTTTTATTAGGATCAAGGAAAGAAGCGGATGTGTGATGGGCAAGTCTAAAACACATTGAGTCATACAACGCCCGCATGGGTTCTTTGTACATATAATCAGGCACGGAAAGTTGATCTTGCAGTTTTTTTACATTTGCAGGCAACGAGCCAAGCATTTACAAGTAAGTGATCAAAGCCATGTGGAAAGGGTTGCCACGAACTGAGGATAAAGTTCGGTGATGGTTACTTCATGAGCTACACTATACCTTAATGTGCAGTCAAGTTGGCACATTTGATCCGAGATACATTTGTATTCAACTGTTCCTGCTGACAGACACCTGAAGATGAGGATTGGGGCAGGTCACGGCTTCGACTTTGGTCTGAGATCTTGTATAAACCTTCTCTTCTTGTGAACCAGACCCAATTTCTCCAAGAATCTTATGTCAAATCAGGTGCTTATGCGGTGTTGGAAGTACAGTTTCAGCCTGGACCACCATCAATCATGGCTGAAGCAGATCTGAATATTGGTAACGAGCATGAACCTGGATATGCCATGATTGACAGAGGTTCTTGTGGCTTTGGAACCAATGCGTGCGACTCTCTCCATAATATGTTTTGCCTTTTAGTCAGACGCCGTGAATCGATTTTGGGTTGTCTCCTTCATGGTGATTCATGCCTGTTCCCGCAATATCTTGGACGCATAACCACTCACAAGTCAGCCTTCTACCATCAGTTATACCGTGTTCCCAGAGTTTGTTTTCCGTATGGCTGTTGGTTAGAGGCTGCCAGCTTTCGGGATCAGAGTCTCAAATCATGGAGACAGGCCAAAGATATAAAGATGACACTGCCACCAGTCTCAAAACATTGACCACATCTCATTCAGTCGTTACCGTGTGACTTCGGAGATTGATCCCCTGACACACTGATACCCTCTTTGACTTACTTCTTCACGATCATTGTATCTTGTCCTACTTAGTACGGGCCACCAAGTCAACGGCAACGCATGTTTCTTTCTCTCCCCTCTCTCCTGTCAACATAAATCTCTTATTCTTCTTCATCATCTCTGGGACGCTTTACCAATTCGATTCTGAAACCTCACTTGCACTTCGATCTTACCATGGCAGGTAATTCAACGCATACGGACCCGGCGTTTGTCGCCAAACTTGCCCATCGCCAGCAACTAAACTACTATGACATGATTTTCTTTGCTACGGCTACGGCAGCTTTTTACTTTCTCATTTGCATAAGCGTTCTTCTCAGAAGGCTTTTCGTTAACTCAGGTGCCTCGCGCAAGCCAAACATTGCCACAGCAATCTTGCGGTAATAACCCGCCCTCGTCTATAATAGGTCACTGGTCTGACTGTATGACAGGCACATGAGAGCCAATGCCCTTGGAAACATAGGGAGATTCCCATCGGGAGGATATACGCTTGTTATACTAGGATACCTAGTTATCAACACGGTCGCTACTTTCACTTACTTGGATAATGACAACATGCCGCTTCTCTCCAACATGGCTTCTCGAACTGGATGGTCAGTATCTAAAGTATGCTTTCTGCCTGTGATACTAACGCAATTCGACAGGATGGCTATTGCAAACTTACTCGTCGTCGTCCTTCTTTCTCTCAAGAATACTCCTGTTATCATGTTCATGACCTCTTCTTATGAACGTCTCAACATCATCCATCGCATAGCCGGTTATACCACCCTTGTGTTCGCTATTGTGCACTCATGCAGCTATACTGCCGTCTTTGGGGCCCAGGACTTTCTCAAACGTTTGCTGGCGAAAGAAGAAATCTTTGGCATGGTCGCCATGGGCTCGTTCTTAGTCCTTGGTTTTGCGGGTGCTGTCCTCCGTACTTGGTGGTACGAATTATTTTACTCCCTTCACGTGGCGTTCTGGATCCTCGCTGTTATCATGACTGGATTTCATCAACCAGAACCTAGCAAGAAGATTCTATACGTCATTTCTGCTTCAGCCGGGATCTGGGTCCTTGAGCGTATCGTCCGACTTGTACGTATCATCGTCAACAGCGCCAATAACACCGTCACCCTTACGCCGCTCCCCAATGGCGGAACTCGTGTCACCCTCACCAAGGCGCCATTTGGATCTTCACCTGGCAAACATGGCTTCCTTTGGATCCCCGCGGTGCGCGCCGCCGAAACCCATCCTTTCACGATGGTTGCTACCAACCCGCTGGAGTTTGTCGTGGCAGCCTATGACGGGTTTACTCGAACTTTACACAAGTGTGCCGTTGAGAACCCCGGGATCAGGTTGAAAGCGTCAGTAGAAGGCCCTTATGGTAATCACCCTGACATCAAGGGGCATGACAAGGTTATGCTCATAGCAGGGGGCAGCGGTGCCAGCTTCACGGTCGGTGCGGCCCTAGATATACTCGAAAAACTGAACACAGATGCCGAGGTTGAGATTGAATTTGTTTGGATGATCAGAAAGCCAAGTGAGTCTATAAGAACGGCCGTGGTTTCATAGTACTAACACAATTTATAGCATATGTCACCTGGTTTGCCGACCATATCGAAACTCTTCGTAGAGACCATCGTGTCTCAATCAAGATTTATGTAACACGCGCTTCAGAAACCGAGATTGTCACCCAGAGACAACTTTCCTCCCGCTCGCACTCGTCTTCGAGTAGCACTTTCGTCGAGGCCGACCCAGAAATGAATATTCTTCCTCGTGTCGATACTACCAGGTTATCGCTTGACATTGAGAAGAATGGAGTTCCCTCACCTGTGATAAATGCTTCCCCCGGCGATGCTGCATTCCACGTGGGTAGACCAGACGTCGCTTCTCTTGTAAAAGAACTGATAGAGACTACGCCATCCGACAAGCGGGTGCTGGTGATGGGCTGTGGACCAAGGACGCTCTTGTCAGCCGTTCAGAGCGCGGCTGTTGACTGTATCATGGAAAACAGAGCAGGTATTGAGTTGCATCTGGAGCAATTTGGGCGGTGAAAATACCTTCATGAAAGATGGCCTCTCGTGGCATCAATGACCGGGAGTTCATGGTTGATCTTATTATACATGATTGCAAATCTGGGTTGGTCTCGAATTATTGAAAACCTGATTTTAAAGTTGACGAACAACGGAAACGATTAAACGATAGCCAGCAGCAGCCAAATATCTAAAAAGTTTTGTCTCTTGAGCTTTTGTAACGTATTGACTATCATATTGTATCAAACATTTGATACATTTATACACATATAGATATATGTCCTTGAAACAATGACTAATAAAGAAGTATGTACCAATGTCCATCCAGAACAAGGACCTGTTGGGTATAGAGCATCCAGAAAAAAAAAGAAGAAAAAAAACAATTCATTCCTCATGACCCAACCCGACGCCACCCCTTTCGCTGTTTTATAAAATCCAAGAAGTCCAAGAGTAATCAACCATAAATATATATAAAGATGAGTGTAAAGAGTCATCAACATTAATTATGATGCCGCGTTGTCGCGACTATCTTCGCATTGATGTATCGAGGGCTGTGAAGACCGGCGCCGAGTGCTGAGGAACCTGGCACCTATAGCCTTAGTCCCATGAGACACCTTGTCTAAGAACCCTTGGGATTTTTCCTTCATTGTGCTTTGTCGGCGCGCCCTCCCAGCAATCACTGTCTCCATGGGCGACGGCATTTCTTCATCCTGCTGCCTGAGAGCATCACGCACTGCAGGGCAAGGATCAACGAGCTGCTTTGCATCGCCGACAAATTGAAGAAAGACCGAGTAGGACATGCAGACGGCCTGGAGGACAATGATGACGATAAAAGCCGTTCTGACAGTACCTCCGTGCTTGATAATGCCGTACATGACAAAAGGGAAGAATCCAGGGCCAGAACTACCCATAGTGATAAAGGCGGCAGCACGCTTGGTGCGTCGACCTTGACCGCGAAGACCAATGGCAAAAATAAGAGGGTATATAGGGCCCTCGAAGAAGTAGAAAAGAACAATAGGTATGACAAGAAGGTTAGGGTCGGGTGGACGGACAACCACGGGAAGAAGTGCAAAGACGAAACAGCCAGCAATGCAGGCGGTGAGGATGGTACGAGGTCGAGGGAAGCGGGAGCGGTATACAGAGAGATATGCAAGGCCAGCTGCCATGAAGCGAGACACGGCAAAGGCGGTATGCGCAATAAGGAGATAATCGGGTATTGAGAGGGCAATACCAGGAGGTTTATCGGGGTTAGGAATATCGCCTGCACCCTTGGTTGCTGCTTCGCCGGTGTTGGGGGTATTAGGGAGTATTGATATCATGAGGCTGCGGAAATAGATGCTGAAACACTCTTGGGCAGCGACGTAGGTGTATTGAGCGACAACGGCGAGGATGAGGCTCCATGTGCGTAGTTGTAGACCACCTCTCTTCTTTTGAGGATCCATAGGAAGATACTTGGCAGACTGCTCGAGCTCACGGTCGCTCACTTCAGGAAGAGGCATGTAATAGAAGAAGAGGCCTAGAGCAACACACAGGAGTGTAATTCCCAGGTAAGTCCATTGCACGTTGATGAGTGTCATGCTGGTTGCGTTGTTCTGCTCGACAATGCCCTTGAAGAAGACCTTCTGGGCAAGTAGACCGCTAAGGACGCTACCAGTGCCTTGGATACCCTGGGCCATGAGCACGCGAGTCTCACCGTATTCGGGAGGGCCACAAAGTATCAAGAATGCATTTGCGCCAACCTCTAGAATCGATAGACCAAATCCGACGACAAAATTGCTGAGCATGAAACCGGCGTATGATTGCGTGACGGCCGAGGGCCAGAAAATAACTGTTCCGATCCCATAAAAGCATAGTCCAACGATGAAAGTTACTTTGAAGCCACCAACGCTGTCATGGCCGTTGGCCTTGTGCCGCTTCGATCGGTTGTGTTCGTCGCGCCGAAGAATCCATTCGCCCACTAGCAGGGGTCCGAAGAAGTAACCGCCTCCGAAGTATATAGACGTCATGCCAAGTGTTTCAGCCGTGGTCATATTGTCGACTTTCGCAATAACGTTGTTCAAAGTGTTGAGAAGGCCGTATGATATGCCCCACAAGAGAAATAAGATGGACACAATTGTGCAGTATTTGAATGACTGCTTCTTATTGCATTTGAGCATACTTTTAGGCTTTGTCATGTTAACGAAGCCAAAATAGACACCCTCGACAGTTCCGGTAGAAGACGTCAGAGTTGTCGATGTCTGAAAGGTTCCATTACTTTGGTAAACACGTTGCGCAGGACGAGTTGGGCCTGGCTCGTCGAAAGGAGTTGTTAGAAATTCCATCGCGCTCATGGGAGCGTCAGCATTGAGCGGCTGTACGCCCGTTTGCGCGATAGGAGGGGGCTGCTGGATACTGGCGCGATGGCCTGTTGAAGGCGTATCCGAATCGTGAGGCCCTTTCGGCGTGCTGGCACGTGTTCCATCGGGGTCGTAGAGCATAGAGGGAAGCAGCTTGAGGACCAGAGGCTTCAATGTTGGGACACAAGCGCACATCATACCTACGTTAACCTCGACGGCACTCCACATAAGCGATCGCGAAGCATTCCAGGCAAAATCGGTCTGTCCACCAAATCGCGACTGAGGGTCGGCGGTTGTGGTGGTTGGTGCCGTAATGGCTTGCTGCAGGTAGTAAATTCTGACCACATCGACAACGGTAACGAATATTCCAACGGTAAAGGTGAGGACCAAGATTGTTTTTTGACGAGAAGGTAGGCGCATGCCAGTGAGAACCGGTATAGGCAAAGCAAGAATTGCCAAGTCCGTAACAATGTTGACAGGGGATGAACATATAAACTCGGTAAGTAGCGGTATACATTTCGTGCGTTCGTCGTAGTTGGCATCCCAAGCGGCTTGTGTCGGGCGGCATTGAAAAACGTTCATGAAAGTGAGAATAACACCAGCAATATTAACAATTGCAAGTGTCAGCCAAGAGGCGAATCGAAGTACTCTTTGGGTGTGCTTGGCCAATCGGAGGTAGAATATGAGTACGGAGGTTTTGGTGGCCATCAACGCTGGATTGTACAGGATGGAAAAGACATATTCGCAACGGCGAAGGGCGGGTAGGCGATTTGGATCGATGTTTTCGTCGTGTCGTCCAAGGCCATTGTGAACGCCAAAACAGATGGTGAATGAGAGGAAGAAGGCGAAAAGCCATGCTAGGATCATGACGCGGTCATCCCAGGTGACGTTCCTCACAATAAAGGTCCTCGAGACCATTCGGGCTGCAACGAAGACTGTAGCGAGGACGAGTGTGGCCGTTGTGACGGCGAAGACGACCGGCCCACGATCGGGAAAGCCTCCGTCGTCGGTGGAGGCCGAGTCAGACATGTCGAGGATGGAATTTGAAGAGACATGGACTCGTCACTCGTGCAATTGAGTGTGAAGCTGAGATCGAGGTTGGCTTGACAAGTTGGAGCCGTTGCTACCTTGATGAGCGTGCCATGTCTTCCAAGGTTCGATTGTTCGAGTATTGGAATTGAATTTCAGGAGATGATTGGGAGCGTCGAATGAGATTGTTCGGCAGAAATTGGTAGGAATCGAGTAGAGGCGACCGAAAGCTACCTAATAAGCCCAGGCAGGTAACGTAACCTTGAGATCGTGACTGCCCGTGCTGGGCTGTCAGATGGCGGATATTGGATGGTTTTCGGCGTACTGCGGTGGCGTATTCCCGTCGGGATGTGCCTAACTGGGGGTAATAAGATATGGGTAGATGAATAAGCAATAAAAAGAAAAGAGAAGATGATATGTTGAAGATTTTGCTAATAACGAATAAAACGCAAAGAAGAGTCTCCTTTCCCGTCCTGTCAGGTTTATGCTTCTTCTTAGTTCTTGTTTGTAGGAGGAACAAGAAGAACAAGAATCGTCAAAAGTGGTTGTGTCCAAGTCCAAGTCCAAGTCCAAGAACCCGCCGGAGAGAAAAAACCGGGGTGAGTTTTTTTTAGCGGCTTTAGCGGGTATCTCAGCCACCAAACTGTGAGAGTGAGCCAGCCATGCCCCGCTGGCAATCGGGAGACCGTGGAGCTGGGAGCGCTGGACCAAGAGGCTAAATAAGAGTCTACGGCCAACTATGTGGATACTTTTACAACGGCATTCCATAGAGGCAGTTCCATCTAAACGGTGAGGACTAAGGCTTGAGAGGGACAAGAGTCTGGTAGAGTTTGTGCTACCCTAAAATTGGATGAGTACAAGAACTTTGAGAGTAGGGAGACGATAGTTCAACTCAGTCGAATGAGTAAGTCCCTTTAGGTTGTACTGCATACGAGTTAACGAGATAATTTACCGACAAATTGGATATTCGATTGTCAGGTAATTCGAGTTGCTGGGTAATTCTGGGGTTGAGGGCTGGCCCAATGTCATTGATGTCCAGGGTGAATAAATGAAGGTTGTTTAATTTAGCCATTGCGTTGAGACCTGCATAAGACAAATCATGCAAGAAAATCTCTTCAAGCAGATCCAATTCTTTGTCTCGGCAGGGTCTTGATTGATTCTTGGATGCTCAGCTAAGCTAAACTCAATTTTACCTTCACTTCGGTCGCTTGATTAGGCGAATGATGTTTAACAGTATGTAGCAACCTCTAAAAAATGCCGCGCACGAAATTGAGGGGAAGATGACACTGGCGCGTGATGAATGGTTGATCTATAAACTATGCTACGTAGTGGTTTCCATTGGGGGAATTGATACACCATTGGGTCGTCATCGTCATCGTTATCATTATCGCCTCCAAGTCTTCCTCCTCTTTTACTAAGAAACAACCACTTTTTTTTTGCGACTCTTACATGGATTCTCATCCTCAATTGGTCTATGATTTTTTTCTTCTCGGGCCTTTGCATCCTCAAATTCAAGATTGTGCATCCGAGAACGGCTGATTCATGCAATACAACGCAACACACAAAAATCATTTCCCAATGCTAGAATGACAACACCACCAGCTGAAAAAAGAATCTCGGTGCCTACTTTATTTCCCCATATTGACTACCGCGGCTCCGCTGTTGCCCGACTTTTGAGCATCGCTCCATCAACAATGGCTGCTCACTGTTCTCCAGTTCTCAAGCCACTTTACGCTTATTTCTCTCCGATAAACCGTGACATGGACTGTACTCTCTCCATGCTGCGCCCGCGCCGTCGTGCCGTCTCTCCTCTCCCTTTTATTCTCATTCACTTAAAGCTGAAAATCGTATGTCATGTCTCTTCGCAGGGATGGCGTGACAATTTGACAAGCTTTCACCAAGCTTTGATCGTCGGCCCGCCATCGCCCTAGGGGCAAAGCCTGAGGGTGCATGAAGACTGATTAACCATCACTTTACTTCAGCTAATTCTCAGTTTTCAATTTCACACTCATCATTTTCACTTCTCGCCGTTCAACCAATATCGACATCTGCAGCCAAGACGCACGTTGGTCACGAGCCTAACCGATAATGCCCGCGTGGCATTGTCTCAACGGGTCTCGAATTTTGGCTCTCTTCCTCGTGGAGCTCATTTTGGCGCTCCCTTAAAATCGCGGTGCTTAACAGTGGCACTAGGTTGTCACTTTCTCATCCACTGAGGAGCTCCCATTCAAGTGCCTATGCCATGTCAGTGACCTGTAACTCAACTTTAGCTGCCACGTCAAGCCTCTGCTCATTTTGTTGTGTCAACTAAAATGCCCCATTCCTGAAGTAGTCCGAAGTGCCTGTAACCGAGGCAGATGCAGTGCCTTTTCACTGTCATGTCCACAACTGCTTATCTCAACACAAGGAACATTGGGAAAACACCAAGAAAAACACCAAATGCCATATACTTACTATCTTAAACCTCAAAATGGAAGCAAATAACCATAGCATACGAATTAAGATACGTTTATCAAGGTTTTTATAAAAACCAAGCATAGACTTTTCTGCCAAAGACGCCCAAGAAGACTCATATATACTTGACTATACTGCCTATACATACGTAGTATCTACAATAGGAAAATACGAATAGGCAAATACCGTTACACGAATTCTCTTCAAAGCCAATCTTGCGCTCGGCGCCGAAATCAAGGGCACCTCCGATCAATTCGGCATCCGTTGTCGGCGCTGAACCTCCGGGTCTCCGGTCTCTAATCCCCGGCCTTATCTCCCATCCCGTCACTAACGTCATCGCCGGTCATGGCGACAACAAATAGCGTAACACACGTCATTCCCTTCACCGCAACACCCTTCCTAATATCCTTAGTAGTAGACCATGACATTGTCTTGAATTTTTGGTGGTCCTGTCACACTCGTTAAGCCCGGTAGTCATGAATTCTCCGGTGCAGACTTTCGGCTCCGGCAGCGCCGCACCGGGTCCGTCCTCCAACGCCCACGACGACGCGCCGTCTACTACAGAGGAGACACCATTGCTTGTTGGGTCAAGCTCAAGCTCGACATCAAGCTCGACTGTACGATTGAGTACGCAGAAGGACAGCAATTCTCACCATGTTAAGACTCAACCCAAAGTCCATATCCCACTCGCAAGGGGAATTGCTATAGGCTTAAGCTTGTGGCTTCTCATCTTCTTGACAGGTATGAGTCTATACACCACATGCGACTTTCCAACTGAACAAGCCAAGATATACTAACGCATCTATAGCATGTAACATGTCTGGTATGACTCTGATCCAGGGTGCCATTGCGTCTCAACTTGGTTCCCATGGTTCATCTGCCATGTGGTTCACCAGTGCATACCTCATTCCTATGTCTTCTCTAGCTCCGGTAGCAGGCCGCCTGGCAACCATTTTCCTGCCTAGGACTCTTATCCTTCCCATTGCGGCTCTCTTAGCCACGGGGGGACTGACCTGTTCTCTCTCGAACTCGTTTGGTGTATTCGTTACTGGTCGAGTCATCGCGGGCACGGGCGGTGCTGGAGTCTTGTCGCTTGCCATTATTATTGGATTGGAGTTGGCAAGCGAGAAGTCGAGAGGTCTTGTGCTGGGCTTGATCAACGCGGGCTTTACTGCAGGTGTCTCTTTTGGTGCTATTGTATTTGGAGGTCTGATGCCAGTAGTAGGATGGGTACGTTGAACTTGTTGAGCCCAAAACTTTTGAAGGCTTGACTAACCTGCCATAGAGGCCGCTCTTCTGGGGACAAATTCCATTCGCTTTCGCTACAGGTTTGGGTGTGTTTATCAGTATACCTACTACAGCAGAAGCACATGATACCAAGACTCCTGTTAGACAGAAGCTTGCGCGAATAGACTATCTTGGGGCTGGTCTTTTGGTAAGCTTCACGGCCCTTTTCTGCACGAACCCATCACTAACTCGCACGCCAAGACCACCTCTATCGTACTCTTTCTCTATGCAATTGCAGACGAGATCCAGGTCCTACCCCTCTGTATCGCACCCGTTATCCTTCTCCTCTTCCTCGCGGTAGAGAACTATCTTGTAGCAGATCCCATCATACCCGTCAAGATTCTCTCTTCATGGGGTATCCTATTCTCATGCTTCGCACAGCTAGGCCTCATGATCGCCCGTTGGAGTGTTCTCTTCTACGCGCCTATCTTCATGCTCGCAGTCCGAGGTTCTTCTCCTGCAGCCGCAGGCTCCATCCTGATTCCTACAAACATGGGATTTGGACTGGGCGGCATATTCGTCGGCTGGCTTCATGTGCGTCGCGATGGTGCTTTCTGGCTACCGTCGATCTCAGCTCTTGCCATCTTCAGTACCAGCACATATGTACTCTCACTCATTAGTACCACCAGTCTTCCACTTGCTCTCTTCATCGTAGTCGTGCTGGTCAACGGCCTTGCGACCGGTGGAGGAGTTAACTACACTCTTGCCCATATTCTACACTTGAGCCATGACGATACCCGCTACGTTGCTACCAGCCTACTGGGTACGTTTCGAGGCTCGGGTTCGAGTTTTGGCACCGCGGTCGCCGGCGGTATCTTCTACCGCTTACTCAGAAGAAACCTTGTAGCAGGATTCCTTCAACTGGACGGCGGTGAGCACCTGAGTCATGCTCGGCAGAGACTAGTGTCCAACCTGGTCAACGCGCCAGGGCTGGTGCACGGCGGTGACTTGAGTCTTGCAGAACAGAACATTGCGATAGAAGGCTATGCTGGTGCTACGAGGGGCGTCTGGCAGGCCATGGCCGCGCTGGGCGTCGTAGTTGTTCTGTTACAAGCTCTGACAGGAAAGAAAGCACCTGACGAAAAGCGGGAAGATGAGAGGCTGGACGAAGAAGCGGCAAGGGCTGTTGTTGCTGATAATGAGGGTGTCGGTGAAGCATGAAACCCAAGTGTTTAATTATCAAGGAAGAGTTTGATACTATGGTATCTGTTTGTTTAGAATTTGGAGTATTTTTGGACACTTTAGGGGTTGTTTCGAGAAGTTTGGCGTACGTCAGTTCATGACGCCATGATAGACAAGACGTTTGTTTATAGAAAGTATACGAACAAACTCTAATTGTTACAGGTTCAACTGACAGTGTTCCAAACATTGTTTTACAGGTAGTCATTGGTCAAGAAAGTATCTTTGCACTGGTAAGAAACCGTATAGTCTCAAACTAGTAAAACAATCCAGTGCCGGAGCTACCGACTTTTGGTGACGATCACCACCGTGCGTCATGTTTAGTTAGTAGCTATCATGAGGGATCAAACATGAGAGTTTCACAACTAGTCGTGATATATTTATGCAGTAAATAGTGAATACTATGCACACTAGTAAAAAACCTCTACCGGGACGGCACATCCCGCAGTCTCCATAGGGATCGTGCGAACTGTTATTTAGTGGTGCATAGAGGTTTGCATAATTTGACCAGTTGGCCGATAATGCTATGCACCATAATCCGCTATCCTGCATGCTAGACCCCTGCTTAATCTCGCTATCGGGTCTCCTTTTGGACGAACCCAAGGTTTGTGGCTCTGCGGGCCGACAACCGTTGTTGGAGCCAATCGTCAAGCTTAATCATATCTCACCCGCCACATGGAGCATTTACACGTCCCAGGCTCCCTAGAAATCAACCATCTAAAGCTCCTGCTCCACTCTCATTGGACGTCAATCAGTTGATCCTGGATCCTGGCAATGCGACACCGTTAGAGAGATCTTGCCCGTCGGCGCTAGTAACGAAGCTTCTTTCAGAGTTCAGACCTGTCAAGGGAACGCCATCTAAGGTACGTAGCCATCTCTCGCCATCTCTACTACCACATGAGATGGTAGCACTATCACCATAGCACCATGTCTTTCTTCTCACATACTAAATCCTAAGTATGGTAATTGGGCTGATGATCTCTCCAAAAAACGATCCGCTCCAATCCCAACCCTGAATAGTTTGCTTAGAGTTTACAGGCCCAATTTATCCTACCGAATCTTCATAGACAACCACGAACCTCTAACTCATTACCATCTTAGTACACCCTTTACACTGACTCGTGGTGGAAATAACGTGCTCAGCACCAAATAGACCCAAATTTACTAGTTTACAATGTTTTGTTTTCTTTCATTGTGCTTCGTCCATCTTCCAAGTTTCGAAGCTATTCTAATATACAGTAGCCAATGCTTTTCTTCAAATATTTCGTATCAGTTCGTTGTTTTGTCGAGGATCCCGCCCCTGTGAAACATCCATTGACTCAACCATCCTGTTCGCCTGTAAATGCTGCAAGTGTCCATTGCGCCCCAATTTCCATGATGAGCTTCCCGAGCAATGCGTCCTTCGCGCATCGGCCAGCGACTTATCCCCCCTATCTATGTACGTGAATGGGTAATAATCATGACAGAAAGAAAAGGAGAAGAAAAGAAAAGAGAAAAAAAAAAGTATGCCTCCATCTCAACCACCTCTCACTCAAGGGTTGACGGTTGAGTTACCAAGGAAGAAATCAAGATCACCACCATGCCCATTCTGTGATCGATTCTCATTTTCAGCAAGTTGCTCGAGAAGAGCCAGGAATGGATCCTTCTCTTCTCCTTGGCCTGTTCCAGTACTGCCGTTGTTGCTTCGCGCGCCAGGGCTCGTCGCTCCTGTTCGACCCTGGTTAAGTTGCATCTTGTTATGGCTGTCATCACAATGCCATGCGGCTGGACTGCCAAAGGCGTTCGTGGGCACAGTTCCGAACATTGCATCATAGCCTCCGTTCGCTTCATTGATAATCCCCGGCCCAGCATTTGTAATACTTGATCCCGAGCCGTAGCTATAAGGTGGGCTGAAAGGTGCGCCACCCATCGGGTGCATGTTGTGAGATGAAACGGCATGCGACGTGGGTGACATGGTGAAACCAGCCGCCGCTGCAGCCGCAACTGCAGCATTGTTTGCAGACGCATCACCACCCATGTGGTCATGCATATTGTACATGTCCTGGTTTTCGTGATGGGTTGGGATTGAAGTAGGCGTTGCAAGGAGGCCAGGCGATGAATGAGGCATCCCTCCAGAGGTATACGAGAAGGATCGACGAGCAGTACCCGGAGTAGGTAGACCCGACACAGAGGGAGCGAGACTCGAAATAACCTTTACATCAGGTCGTCTCCGATTCATGATAGGACCCGGTGGGGCCGTATTCTTGCGCTTGAGGTTTGGTCGCTGTGGTACATCGTTGTTTCGGAGGGTGCCTTCAACAGTCGGTCCGGCGCCCATGTCGACTGCGACATCTGCAAGGCGGAGATTGGCCGCATCGAAACTGAAAGACGGTCCTCCATGTCCTCCAATGTTCGAATAACGGTCAAAGAAATCCTCGCTGTGAAACCCAGGCGTATACCGCATTGAGCTGCGTGCCAATGCCTTCACCAGCTCTCCATGCGCGTGGCTAATATCTTGCAGCGTCTCGCGTTGGTGTTGTACTGTAGCCCAGGCGTATCTGAGCTCACTCAGGAACTGCATCTCGCGAGAGAGAAAGTCTGTGGCAGAGCTAAAGACATTGAGCTCGCCTTGACTACCTTGCTGGCTGTAATGAGCTCCATGAACATGAACTGTGCCGGCTGTGCAGACGCAATATCCAATAAATGCAGGCCAGTCCACAATTCCTGACTGCTTTCCAAGTTGTACCAGCTCCATTATAGCATTCGCGTGAAGAAAGCACATGTTGGTAGCCTCGATCTGCCACGATTGGTGCTGTCCTGTCTCGGCAAGCTCTGCAAGGTCGATAGGGAGGAACGGCCGATAAATAAGACAGTGGATAAGATGGTAGATGACTTTGCTGAGTAGGAGGATAGTCGAGTCGGCTTGTCCAAAAAGTGTGGTAAGGTTGGAAAAGACGTCTTCGGTTCCAGACGCCCAACCATCTAGATCCTGTCGGATCTTGGATATTGTCGAGAGAGTGTGCCATGGAAAGTGAGAGTCGCCTTTGACACCGCCAGCGGCCAAATATCGATTCGTGTTTCCGAGCACACGTGTGATGTCAATGAGCATACCCATGCTTCCCTGGGGCTTCTTGTCGCTGCCTTGGAAGTACTGGAGGTTCGAACCTGTTTGAAAGAACTCGCCTTCGACGGGGAGCGACGACGAGTTAGGTGACCAAGAGGGAAGCCGTAGCATAATGGTGTTATCGCTAATCAAACTAGGTCGCTTCGAACCAGTTGCTTGAAATCGGTCAAGCAAGTAACAAGTCCAAAAGAGTCGGCGTCGCATTTCACGTTCAACTGGTGTCATTCGAGCCTGTCCGTCAGTTTCCTTATGTATTTCTAGCGCCATGGCCATGCCAGTAGCACTCGCTGGGTCTTGTTAGCATCTTTTGCTGACATCTGAAGGCGATATCACTCCTTACTCATAAGCATGTACGCCTTCTTTCCTTTTCCTGTTGCCGTGAAGGCACTGACCAACAACAGAAGCGCCTGTAACACATCTATTGATGGCTCATCGGTGTTGATCTCTCGTCTAGCTCGTGCTGCAAGGTCTTCACTAAGGTTGGCAGCCGCTTGATATCCACTAGGGTCGGTCGTGTGTCTAAATACGATCAGTATGGGGTCTGTGCTCATGAGGGGATACATACCTCGCTGCTACGGCCGAGATGGCAAACGATAGAAACTTCGGGAGTTGGTTGAGTTGAAGTCTTTGTCGGATGGAGGATTCGTCGACGATATAGTACGGTTTTCCGTGAAACCTAGCAAAATATGTATCAAGCAAGACCTCGGCTTGGGCTGGAGGAGGAGACAGGTCGCTAGAGAGCGAGTCAGTTATCAAGCCAGGGTAGCAAAGTGGCTAGAACACATACCGAGCTACCGGAGTATGTGGAGAAAGCGATGCCGTATCGCCAGGAGATGCTCGTGCATCGACTGCGACACGTTTGGCCATTGATTCGCTAAGTTCCGTGACTTGAGAACCATTTTCAGAAGCTTCACCCTTTCCAGCAGCAGCCAAATTTGAGCTAGCAAGTGAAACGTCATCTTCGCCTTTTTCTCTCAACTTTGCCTCAAGGCCGTCTACCCTCTTCAGAAGTGCTTCTAATACATCTGTCTTGGGCCCACGCTTTTTGGGTACAGCATCTGCAGATGAATTAGCATGCCTTGTTGGATCAGGAAACGACATGACAATGCGGGAAATGCGAATAGACAAGGTATGTTTTGGAACAAAGGGGCTACTTACCGTAAATGCAAGGACATTGAAAAACCTGGCAAGCCTCACAAGAGGGTCGAAGTCGGTTGCACTTGATCTGGGACAGCGCTAGTTAGAATCGCAACTGTTGCAAACTAGTCATAATGTCTCACCTTTCGCTTTCGACAGGACTTGCAGTTCATTGATTCGCGTGGTTCATTGCTCATACGGCGAGTTGGGAGTCGCTCAATGCCAACTTGAGGTCGTGGAATGGCCACAGGGTGGACTCCGGGTATGTGAGGAACGTTCATGGCGTCGTACATGGAAGTAGTCATATCTATGCTGGAAACGAGTGAAAGCCGTGGGTGGTCGAAGTGGCAATTTGGTTTGTTGGTATTGTCTCAGGGAACTTATACCAGAGTAAACGAAAGACAATAAATACTGCGAGAAAGTAAAAGAAAGGAATGAGTTAAATGTTGTGGAGCTAAACGAAGTCGATCATTCCCAGCGATACCAGATCCCAGCACGCTTTAGGAGGTGTGGCTCGCTATACTGTGTTAGTTGACAGTATGTGTGAACGGTCAACGTCGATGATGATAATGATGGTCCAAATTGAGTGGTGATATGCTCCCAAGAGGCAGGGTAACATGAACAGGAATAAGTGCGGTATTGTAAGGAGGAGATCGAGCCTAGAAGTAAGTAAGGTGAGGCGTCTAGAAGATGGGACAGGACGGTAGTAGAATGACTTCGGAGGCCCAGAATTGCACGACTGACCCGACCCGAACCCCAGTCGCCGGTCTCATTCTGGTTGTCGCCAATGTGGAGGTGGCTAGTGACAGGACCGGGGTGCGGGCATGAATGATGAGAAGGTGGTGTCGATGTTGGGATAGGCCAGTGGGGAAACGGAGCTCAAGATTTGAGTCCCCTTGTGGATGCTGTTTCTGAAATGCTGACTCAAGCATGACAGGCATGGCTCCCGGGGACATCCAGAGCAGTCAGTACCAGCATAATTTCTTTTAAGGCAAAAGAGACGCATCTTGCAGGCGTTTGAACCAGCTCTGTTATTGGAGCGCACCGAGGGGAGGGCGACTATGCTGAAGGGAGTTGTAGAGTCACCCCCAAGTTCCTAACCGACAGGCTAAACCCCCAAAACGACAGTAAGATATGGGCCCCCAAATGACCAAACCGGGGAAGTGCATGCCCTGAAGCCGCTCATCTTTTGTAAGTACTGTAGCATTACCCGAGGCATCTGTCGATCCTGCCTGCTTTCTCCGGCTTTTGTTGTTATTAGATGCTAAACAGGCACGGGTATGTGACTTGGTTGAAGCGTGTACTCAGTCTTACTCCTGAAGGTCCTATCGGCTTTGCTCTCACTAAATGATCCTGGAAAGCGGACTTCTCCTCACACTAGATTAGACATCTGTTGCAAGGACCAGTACAATACGTACGTCTTCATTAGTGACAGGGGACACCAGGCCATGTCATGCGGGTCCCAAGTTCCATGACCAGAAACTTGGGCTCATGTTAGCGAAAGTGGCAGGGACAAGGTCGACAGCGATTAGGAACGTTCTTCTCGTAGTCTGTGACATAGACTTGCTCGACTGTTCGGTTCTGTAACCGCCAGAGCGGTAAGGTGCCAGTCGATATGGAACTGCATCAAGTTGACAATTCCTGTTCTGCACCTTTGGACGTCCCAGTCTCCAGCTTGAGGAGCATCAGTGAACTCCCAAATTTAAATAATAATAAAAAATAAAATAAAAATAAAAATAAATTTTTTTTTAAAAAAAATATATATATAATAAAATAAAAGAACAGAGACATGTTGAGATGCTCCTTTCGAGGTAGGACGGAGACTTTCTTCCTTATTGTCGGCTTCAGTGACAAGCTGAAGCTAACCAGGGGCTCCGATCAAAGATCAAAGGTCAAGGTCAATCAATGCCGGACCGACCCAAACCTACGGGTCTGTGTTCTCAACAGTACCTAGGCAAGTACATAGATACCCGTCGACCGTAAGTAAGTGCGTGAAGCATCCGAACCTAGGGACCGAGCCTTTCAGATGAGACAAGTAAGGCGAGAAGCGAAAGACTTACGATATGGGTTGGATCCGTAGAAGGCTTCGGGTGTGTTCTAATGTGGGCTAGGTCGGTGAGTTGTCTAACGAGAAAGAGGTGAAGATGGTCCAAGCTCTTGGTTCCTGCCTGTCATTTGGTGGCGTTGTCCAAGCTTTGCTTCCATTTGCACAGCGTGCTTTCAGTCACACACGGCTCCTGTCTTCTCTGACAACAGCCCAGGGTCTCCCGTAAGGTACCTGAATTAGCGGACGCTTCGCTTAAGCATAGCGGGAACAGCGTTGGTTGGGGCTTGACTCGCCCTGCCTTGACGTGGAAACTAGGGGGCGGGCGGGGACCGAATGGAACGGACGACAACCAGGGCAGTTGCAATAGGTTGGCAACTGCTTGTGCTTTTTTGGTGAGCCTGAAACCCAAGAGACAGGATCTAGGAGTTTCTGTCACAAACACGGAAACTTTTGTTATCATGGTCGACGTCCTGAACCTCTCCATCACACGACATCTGTCCAATGGCGTCACGTTCTATCACATACATGCACCTGCATACAGCGTTTCAAAGGCACAATTGAAGCCTGAAGGCTCCGCATAAACAACCTAGACAAGAATAGGTTCACCGGATTTGGCCTCGCTGGTCTAACTTAGCAAAAAAGATCACCATGACTATCTAAACAGCTGAGATTAGCATCGGGCTTCTCTCGCCTCCGCGAAGAATTTACAGACCGCCCGTTGACATCCTGGTTACGTATCATCCCAACTTGCAACCGATGGTTGGATCCATCGATTAGGTACATGATCCTGGCTGGTGCCTGAGACCTGGGTATCCTTATCAATATTGCACTCTCCTAAGTCACAGTGCGTTCGTTCCCGTACGGGTTGCTACCTTGACGTTCTTAGTCAAGAGCTATCTATTCCTTCTTCTGAACCTCTTCTACCATCTCACTGACAGCTTGCATAGTACATATCCTTAAACGGCTATGTAGAATCTCGAAGATCTTCCTTGCGCTCTGACCATGGCGCATGGCACAGCAATACCATCTCGAAGAAGTTCTTTCGTGCCCCTAGTAGCTCAACTTGTTGTTACCAAGCAGGAAATACGCCGTGTCTAGTGCCCACAGTTCGGAGCTGCATAAGCTTAGCTTTATTTCAAGAGTCGGCCGAAAGACTAGCAGGAGCAATAAGAATTAAGACTTACCTAAACGCCACGCTTTACCCAAATTCGCGGAGTTCAGCGGCTCCTACTGTTGTTTCTCAGGGCTATATCTCCTTAAACGCCCAGCTGCCACTCCCGCCTCTCAGGGGCTCTTCGGCGCTGCATACACACAAAGCATGTTCCTTCTCCAAGCATGACGTGAACACTCGAACAACACTCCACTCCGGCCGAGATGCCCCTAGTAACAGTGATGGTCAACGGAGCCGCGAGGGGCTATCGGTAGCACCCTCGTAATAGTTCGATCTAGCTGAACTCTTCAATCTATCCTCACATCCTCGGGGCACCCTTGAATCTGATCAGCAGGGCTGGTTATCAGGATCGATACTGTACTGGCCCTGTTATAAGAGCTCACAACTGTATCGTAATAAAAAATATAAAAAAAAGCAAATAAAACATGGGAGTATCGGATCTGCATATGTGGGGATACGCCAGCATCTTCTGCAGTCATAAGGCTTGCATGAAATAGTTGGCGGCTCATCATTCTCCATCTCTAGTTAACTACACAGAGATGAAAGATTGAAGTGGACTGGGTCTTGCTTCCGCCTTCTTCGTTGTGCTGGCGCTCTTACTACATAGTAGATTCCGGCTCATATGCTTCAAATCGCATGAGGCTAACATCCTGGCAGCCTGGCTAGTATCGGCGTGTGGTGCGTGCTTTTCACACATCTCATGGGCGGCTCTGATCCCCCGATTTGGACTTGAGGCCGTCTGAAACCTGGATTCGTGCATGGTTCCCCATTATCCTTGTTATTCCACGTTTAGATGGCTTGCCCCTCGCCCTCTGTCGCACCAGAACCTCTCAAAGTCTGGCATCGCGACCAGTGCTAATCATCAATCTTCTACACTAAAGATTGGCCAGTGCGTGAAAGTGTGGTATCGACAATGCCGAACGCATTGAAACTTGATAAATAGGCTAAACCCAACAGGTTCCCGGCTTGCGAAGTCTCCATGACTGTCAGCCCAGTCAAAGACGAAAGCTTGACACCGTTGGTTTCTAGAAGGGCAACGTGCGAGTCTAGCAATGCCGGCCTCCCTGCCCTTTTCTTTCTCTCTCGGGTATTGCTCTCACCCACTTTACCCCAGGTACACGATTCGTACACGGTATAGAGTGGTTAGCTATCGAACCATTCTCACTCTCCAAGTCCTAATTCTTTCGAACTTGTCCTTGCTGAGTTAACACACGAACAACGAACTTGAGTGGTTCACCTAAAGATGAAACCAGCCGCGTATTTGGATATGGCTCGTCTGAGATCATCGTCCTCATATTTCACAAACTAATAACGTGAAGCTTACCACCACTCCTTGTTTGATTGTTGGGTTTCTGCTGGGCCTTGCACACAAAGTATATGCCCTATCGAACTAGGCGAACTATCTCCTGCGGATTCTTGGCAACTACATCCTCGGCTATGAATTTAACACGAGTGCAGCGTCTCTGTCGGCATAGAAGTGAGGTGGGCAACGCAGGAAGCGCCGAACATTCAGACACACTTGCATTACATCAAGGCTATATCCACAAACCTGTCACGGGGCGTCAAAGTATCTCCAGTCAAAGTAAACGACTTTGATCATCATTCTTGGCCTGCATGCTGCTTTGCGGTAACTCACTTAAGAGCCGTCCTATGTATGGGCGAGATGGGATGAAGATCAGGTTTGTATAAAGCGTTATCCTTATGGTATGCAATCGTTCAATGCATCTTTCAGCTCACTCTACACTTCGCAAAATCGACTCGGACGATTTGAGCTTCTAATTGATAGTCTCGACATGCAAATTTTAAGACTCTAGTTCATCATTAACCCTCGCACTCCCTACGTACACAATTGCTAGGTCTTAGACAAACAAATAGGCCACAAACTCACAATGGTCTTATTCTCCACCAAGAGGTGGAGGTTCTCCAGTTCGCTTGGAATCAGAATCCAGCTGCCGTTGTCAGGATTATTGAGCACGGCAGTTAGAACTACAATGGCTGTGTTGTTACGACTCGGGCTCTGGGGGGGGAGTTTGTATCGTTGCAGGAAAGGCGATACTGGCAGTCCATATCAAGGCTTTTCAGACCTCCTTGCGTATCAGTGAGTCTGCTACTCGCAGCATTCGGGGTATTACTCGCTCACTCGTTAATACAATGTCCGTTTATAACAAGTATGCGAGCTAATCACTATGGAAGTAAATCGGTCATTACCTCCATTTGGCGGAAGACCGACTCTCCCCAAATTCCCAGGGCTTGGTGTCGGCCCTCAATAGCCCATGCAGTGGCTTTAACGTGTTGATTTGTCGCCAGGTTTGCATAAAGATGAAAAGAAGGTACCCCGAGTTATCGCTCGCAGGACATTCAACAGTTGCGGTTATGTGAATCTGATACACTTTTCCCATAGGCGCTTGATATTATTTTTCATATCTTGGTTTGTACTACATCGTCTCCATCACATCCCTATCCACCTCTGGAATCACCTTGATCTGATCATAACTTACCGTATCGAACCAATTATCGGTTTCGGCTCAAACTCTGTGGAAAGACGGGCCTTTGAGCCTGAGGAGACTCAATCTGATACACTTCAATCTTGTTTTCCTACCGAGGCGTTTCGCCGAGCCTCATGGCGGGGTTTGTCTCTGAGCAGGCCCCATGTGTGTGGATTGGCAGTCTCGATGCCTCTCATTGCAGCATTATTAGCATGTTTCCCTTTTCTGAGAGGGCTGCAGCGTAGCTCAAACCAGTGCTGGCCACGCTTGAAGTGTCACTACGTACTTGGCTTGTCCCTTGTTAAGGCATCTGCAAAGGTCCTCTAATCATCTGAACTTACTAGCCCTGGGATAGGATAGCAAGGTGATGTTTCGTTCATTTCATCTCGTCTCTTCTGCAGCATGCATACACACAGCATACGGCTTCCCCTTTGCCCTTTGTCCACGCCCCTTATTTCTTGTCTTGCGACCGAACCATGCCCAAGTTTACTCGGGGTTATCGTATGCTAATACCAGATCTTCCACTTAAAGGCACAATATCCGTCTCCCCGAAAAGAGGTGATTCTTGATCTTTTGCTTGCTTTGTCTCGGCAATCATTCAAAGTTACACATTCTGTGCACGAGTTGGTCGGCATTAATTTGGTGACGTATTGACTTCCGTACAGGAGGGAGATCAAGCCAAGTCCTATACGAAATGAACTACCGGCTGAGATGTGCTTTTGCCATCTGGATTCAGCTTCCAGAGAGGTTTTCTCCTTATCCCAAACGTCAGACGACATGATGAGGTTTGGATCGCTATTCTCATCTCGCTATGCCTTGTCTCATGTAGTGTTCTCGAATTCGTCAGCAGCTGTCTTCTTCTATGTTTAACGGGCCTATAGCCGCTCTTTACGGCCGAAATTATGAAGAAAGTCAAACATAGAGAAATCCAGGGACCCAGTGGCATACATACAGATACCGACACTGGCAAGGAGGCAAATACGTAGCCACAGACATGGACCGGGGTGAAGCAACCCCAACCAAGCGCCCTGAATCTCACACAGCGTCTAAACCCATCTTACTCGAAGCCTTGGCAGACGCGTGCAAATGTAAGATGAGTTGTTTGGCAAGGTTGGCGAAAACCTTGTGGGGCATGCAGTGCAAGTGTTGCAGCTGAATATATTGTGAAAAGTGACTGTGCTACACATGCAAAACATCATTGAGTTTAAATCGAACCAGGTGATGGCCTCGTCCTCAGATGGGCATAAGTTCACAACTTGCCAAGGAGATGGTCAGCAGGGTGACGAGGATCCTCAGACTGTCTAAAACGTTGAATGAGTACATAAAAAGTAAATAACATCAAATAGTGGAGCAAAGTGTTTTCAAATCTCGTCATCAACTTGGGCTTCGGTAATATTTGCCAGAAGCATCTATGTAATATTCGACTGACATATAGGTGATTTCCAACCCACTGGTTCTCGTATGCATCCTCCATCTTCATATCGTAATCAATCTTGCATGGGCTGGTCTATACTTAGATGGCTATAACCCATAGTCAAAAATATGTCACAGATCGGTAAGGTTCATAACGAAAAAAATATGAACCTCCGTGCTCATATCTGTGGAGGTCGGCGGACCTCAAAATTGGTGGTGACGGTTCACGCCGCCGCCGTTACAATAAGAGCCCACTCTATAGGGCCCCCTGTACGTCTTTACAGGGGTCTTCTGCACACCAGATCGACATCCGTCGAGAATGCAACTCTGCGACTTTCTCACGCACAAAAGCCGCTAGAGCGACTCATCTCGACCACCCTTGCTTTGGCCAGAAGCCAGACCGCGATAGGCCTGATGTCGCCAAGACTCTCTTTGCTGGCAGACAACCACCCACAAGAAAATTCCCATACGGTCTCGATGGCAGTCGGCGCTTGGTGTTTGGAACCTTTGGCGCGCATATACCGGGGAAAGTTCCTTGTTTGCTACCCGGCTTGGTCTTTTGTAGCGGTGGCCTCGTGGATATCTTTTGCCTTCAAACCCCTAGACTGGGGCGCTTCGGGCATCCAGCCTATTCCGTCGCCGGTGCTCCAAAGCTGGCTGATTCCGATAGTGGATGAGCCAAACGGGCATTGTGACTGTTCTCCTCTCTGGTGAACAGTCAAGGTGACTGTTGTTGGTAATTGAGCTAATCTTTCTCGCAACTCTTGCACAGCTCCTTTCAAGCGCCATAGCGATGGCTTCCACTTGCCAATCTGACAAAGCTGTAGGGCACATTTTGTCCAACGAGTAACCTCAAGCTTTCCACCGTTGTGAATGCTGCAACATCGCCCGCTCCATATGCAGCAAATCCATTCTTCTCTGCGATGAGTCCCGGGTCAGAAGTCTTCCTGACAGCTCCATCAGCAAGGTCAAGGAAAACCTTCTTCGTGTTTGTTATTCCCTTTGGTCCGACTCCTCCAAATGCTCGGAGCAACATGCCAACCAGATGACTCTTTTCCGAACCAAGCGCTGATACAATGACAAAGGGCGCACTATCATCTTCGACCGAGCGGGCACGCTGCAGACTTTCGAGACTGATGAACGGCTCGATGGGAGGCGCATTTCGAGCAAGATTGGTAGGTGTACGGAAGCCAACGGTATAGATCTTGGAGATCTTGAGGGCTCTCATGGCGAAGAAAACAGGAGCTGCATCATCTGAAGACGATGCCATGACCACAGCCGAGCGGCCAAAATACGCAGATGGGGCCAGATCTCGTGTAAGTGTGCTGAGAATACCCTTCCATCCAGCGTTGTCGAATACAAGGGAAGTCGATGATCCTAGACCGGACTGGCTGCTGAGATCGACTGAGTCACTCTGTCGTTGACGTGGGCTTGACGGCACTGAGCTGGGGGAAGATGATCTGGATGAGGTGCCAGACTGGACGACAATGGTGTCTACAACTCCAATGACGCGAGCAGCCTCCGTCAAGATTGGTCCATTGCCACCATTCAACCCAGCGAAGAATGGGCTGATCTTGGTCAATGCGTTATGTGGTAGAGCCGGGTTAAGATAGGCGCCTCCGAAATGCTTCTGGTTACACCATGTCTCTAAACTCCTTGGGTTGTTTGGATGCCTCTCGACAACTGCGAATTGGTGCGGGAGACCCAGTTCGTTGATACACTTTTCATAAAAGGGAGCCTGTGGCGTAGCGTTTCGAGACGACGAGCTGTTGATTCCATAGATGCGCTTTCTCGGTAGCTGACCCAAAAGTGATAAAGCGGCGTTGATCTCAGCGGCGCTCAGTTGGCCAGGAGCTGCGATGAGAGGAAGAAGTGGGTGAGTGATAGGCGTGAAGACCGGGTTCAAAGTTCTTGAGAACTGGCCAACCTCGCCCATGTTAACGGCGGAGAAAGGGGGCGCATTGGGGTACTCGGCACGCATCTTGGAACGGAAATACTCTAGTTCGAAGTTTTCGTTGTGTTCGTTGATTATCGCAATCATCTTGATGATATCGGCGTAGGGAATAGACCTTTGGAATACCTCCTGAGCATACGCCGAAGGCCACCTAAAATTGCCTGAAAAGTCATGAAACGCCGACATGATGCGCGAGTTCCCCCGCTGCTCATAGAGCTTCTTGCGGATCTCTTCCGGAAGCCACAGTTCTACATCGATGTATTCTACACCCCATTGAATCGCACGGTAGAGGTATTCGTAATACAGCTCAGGTTTGTCCATAGGAAACCTTCCGTTCTCTCTTACACATCGGGTCGTAAAGATAATGGGAAGTTCTGTACGCTGGCGAAGAAGCATGAGTTGTTCGCCAACATAGCTGAGACTGGGTACTTCCGAGTAGGTGCCATCGTTAAGGGGTTCTCTAAGTAAGTCAACACGGATCTCAACCGCATCAGCGCCGACAGTTAGAATATCGATGTTAGGGAGAGCGGCGTGGACGTCTGGGAAGGTCGTGGAGATGAAATAAGTTCTCGGCTTTGCCATAAGAGCCTCGTGATGGTTGATTTGACCCAAAGTAAATGAAATAAACCTGGCTAGGTCGCGACGGAAGAATGGTGACTGGGTGTAGAGGAATTCGTAGTCGCAATGGGTAGAAAGTTGGATGTCGGGAGGCATCCCTAAATTCACGCAGTGAGTATTTATGGCAACAACGAGATCGCGATTCCGTGCAGCAACGTCTCCTTTTGCTTCGCTCGCTGCGACTCCCACAACGAATCCAGAATCCTCAGATGATACCTCCTCAAACCCATTCCTTGTCCTACATGGCGTACCCAAAACCTCTGCGAAGACAGAGACGATGTGTTCCTGCCCTGGTCCATAAACAATGACGACGATTCTAGAGTCTCCTTTTGCCGGTGTGCTTCCAAACGTGCTCTCGCTGACCATTACTGGACTCGAACTCGGTCGGTCGATGTGCATAGTGGTTGGTTCGGTATCACCATTCAAGGCAATGGAGGGCGTCGGTCCGGGAAGGGTCTCCGCTATTATTGACTGAACGGCAGCCATTTTGTATGTGTGTTTTTTTGGCACGATAGCAACGTTCCGCCTCTTGAGCTCCGACTTTCTTACAGCTTTGCGCTGAGGCTATTCCCAGTGTCCCTCTCTATACCAATTGCGCTACCATCCAGAATAGGCGCCTTCAATGCGCTGGAAGATGGATCTCGTAATCGGAAATACAGTATTGGTTTTTCAGAGCGTAGTGAAGTGTGTGATCGATTCTCGATGCGTATCTCGTAAGCGGCGCAATGAGCTCGAAGTTGTCGTCGAGGAAGAAGTTTAGGTATTAAATGGCGAAGTGGCAGCGCGGATTTCGTGCTGATTTTGCAGTTTCAATTCCGGTTCTGATAAGATGCACAAACCATGAGTTCTGTGTTGAGTATCAGAGTTGAGTCGCAAGAACAAGTTGGGTCCCTATAATGGTCAACGACGGAGGTTTGGTGGCAAGGAGTGAATGCGGACCCTTTGTTGTGGGGATGATTTTCCAAGTATGGGGTAAAGTTTGAGGTTTGATGAGAAATGAGAAAGAGGAAGGTAGGTAGGTAGGAATGTTTGAGTTTTCTGGGGGGGTAGGTAATTGTACTTACCTATGAACTTAGGCTACTACCTAATGTACCCAAGGTAAGGCAAGGTAAACAGATAAATAATTATATATCCTGGTGCTATAAGGCGCAGTGCAGACAAGACAGCAGCAGCATAACTAATGGAAAGAATGGAATGGATGGAGGTTGATGAGGGAAGTAAGTAATACGAAGACTAATAGTAAGGTAAGGCTCGGTAGGTAGGCCAAGACCCGGAGTATGTATGTAAGTAAAGTCGCTAGAAAGTGCCAAGCGATGAATATTTGACCGATGGGATGGTGTTTGAGCCGACTCAGATTGGGTACATGATATGGTCGAAGCGAAACAAGGGACGTGGGATCCCTGACGATACTTGATGGAGCTGATGAACAGTGGGTGGATGGATAGTGGATCGTCTGTCTTCAGTGGGTACTGACTGACGAGGAACTGGAGACGAGGGAAGAATGGAGACAGAGAAAGACGGGATGGAGATGAGCAATGGGTACTGAAGGAAAAAAAGGCGTCGGCACCGAAGACTGGCTATCTATGACCAGGTTTGAGCCGATACCGTTGGTGGAAGGGAGAGAATCGAGTAGAGCGGCGTGGGCGACGGGATATTTTCCACCACCAGGCGACCGAGAAGACGCCCGTCTTGAGCTTGTCAACCGTAGTGTTGGAACATGGAGTAGAAAGTCTATCTGGTGCTACATATATCTTATCAATAGAAGTCATGTAACCTATGTTATTGCTATGGTATAAAAGGGTATCCTGAGATTGTTTGTTATAATAATGTTATATGTTATCATATTATTCGTATACTCATCGTAACTAATGCCAGGATGATCAACTATACTGTAGTTCCAATATATATCCATCGTGGGGGTTGGATTTGGGGTTGACCAACGCAATTAGTTGTTTCGGGTAACACATCTATTCCCCGATTAAACCATAACCAGAAACTGTTCCCTTAGCAGATTGTCACTTATAATCTTTTAATGCCATGCCTAGCGGCCGACCCTTGACCGACAGGAACCAACACTCAGGAGAAAATACATATGTACCTCCGTAGTGGACGGATTATTTGGGGGCTCCAGATCCATGAACGGGCACCTCGTCTTTTACTGACGATGCTTTGCAGTAAAATTCCTCAAAGGAATAAGAGAAAACGCCACAAAGAGAGATGTAGTTCAATGGGGGTGGGGGCTGACCGGAAGGTTGAAACTTTGGACTTATAATTCTCCATTGCCTCTGATAGATGGAGTTTCTTGTGATCAAATTATCCTCCAATTATATCCTACTACCCAGTCCCCGCATATCTCTTGGGTTAAGGTATTGTACGCGGTTGTTTCGAGAGGCTCCCCCTTGGCTCCCTGACCATGTTCTTGTTCTATGTTTCAAAGCCCATGCGATAATCAGCATGATAATGCCGTCGACCACAACGAAATGGACAGGTTGCACTCGGCGTAACGGTTTGTCCAAGTACTCAGGGGTCTATGCCTATGCCTATTGCCGCTATGAACTCTGAGAGCATTAAAACTAATATCCAATCCCAGCTTCACCCACTTTGTTTCTTAACCTAGCGTGATATTATGATATGACACGGGACCTTCGTTTCGCTACAGAATATGTTTCGGTCGTAATCATTGAAGAAGCGCGCATCAGATGGACGGATAACGTCTCGCCGTTCTCTCCGGTGCTACGCTGGGGTTATTGGTCTCTCGGTGGATAACGACTATCTTAATCAGTGGAGATCCATGGATGTCTCTCGTCTCCTCGTCTAAGTCGCGGCAAAGCTTCACGGGACGGAAGACGAGCGGGATAGTTACAGAGAGACTCGACTGACGTTACGTGTTCGTCTCATACGCAATCTCCGCAATATACATTAGGTACTACGTCGTCGTTCCGGGAGAGTTCAAGTCTGTAGTTTATTCTACGGCCGTATTCCCCAAATGTACCTTGAACATGCCCCAAGTAGATAGATTTCATCCCAATCTGGTCATTGTACCGGATATGTACAGCAACGGATTTCCGTCTATGTATCAACAACAGCCACTCATCTTCCACTTTTGTCTATATGTGGTCAGATGCATGATAATGCATGCAATGCCGTTAAAGTCAATCTTGTTCTGCCGTTGAACGGTATTTCAACGTCGCATCGTATATGTTTCTCGGCTGTTCTGTAACAAAACATTTGTTTTTCTGATAGGCTTTCTTCTCCAGCTATAACGATCTCAGTATCGGAACTCTAACTTTCCGGGGCGCGTCTGTTACAGATACATTACTTGACTTGAAATCCTTACCCCATCGTGTTTCGTCAATTCCTGACGTCTCCGACCCCATATAATCAGCCCAGGCTGGAGCAAGGCCCCTTACAAACGGCCTATCGAACCAGTTTGTCCACGAATGAAACGTGGCCAAATTCTACACCAGCGCTCGCTTCTTAAGTTCTCTGCATATCAATTTTTACGACAAATCTTGTTAATTGGCGTCCGATACGAATCATAAAAGCTCATGTCGGTTGATTCCGTCCAATAATTCATACAGCAGTGACAAACAATACTTGGCTTTGCTTGGCGTTTAGCTTCGTCTAACATCAGGTTGGTCAGCCCAAGTTTCGCCGAAGAATCAATTGGNNTGAGGATGACAGTATCAGTATGGCATCACATCTCCATTACGATAAGCTACCGACTAGCAAATGACAACCTTATCTTTCCAGCTCACTTCTCACTTCTGAGACCAGAGACCGATCATGTTACCTTCGGTATCAATCACCCGAGCAAAATACCCCATCCCTCCTCCAATAGCCGTCTTGGGACTTGCCAACGGTTAATAGGGATTGTTCAACTCGCTTCGAGCTTTCCACTCGTGATGGAACGGGCGGGCGCACTTACATGGCAGTCTTGCCACCAATCGCATTCGCCTTGTCCAGGGTCTCTTCGCAATCCAAGACGCATAGGGTTGGTAGGACAGGCAGTGCACCTGGTTTGTCAGGATTGTTGTTGATGACATGATATTCCTCATCATGTTCAAGAAATGCCCCATGAAGAGTCTTGCCCTTGTTAAAGAAGTGCATGCTCTTGACGCAGTTGCCTACAGCCTTTTGCGGTTCCGGTGTAAACTCCCAGCCAAAGAGTTCGGTGTAGAAGGTTTTGGCTCGAAGAACATCACGCACTGGAACCTCGAGCCAACAAATCTGGCCAAGGGCTTCCTGGATAGAGTTAGCTCGGCATATGGTATGATGATGTCGATGCTACCTGGACAAGGTTTTCTTCACACATCGTGGTTGGCTATGGATGTTTGGAATTTTAACTCCGGTGTAGCTCTCGTGTAAGTTGGATGGTCTTCCTTCATGTCAACAACTGCCATAACACTTGATTTTATACCTCAGGATCTCGACTATCGACATGCTTAACACCTTTCCTGTTTTGATTTTGACTTTATTGATTTGATGAAATTTCGTCAGAGGCTGTTGTTGCCTGATCATGGCTTGACTTGGAACCAATAGTTACCCTGTTGGTTGAGACTAAAGCACATGACCTGGCGTTCAACTCGCGCCAAGATGCGACGATGCAACGCGTGCCAAGTCGGGTCGATTAGTGAACCCTCATTTTTTACGCGGAGTTGGGTGCTAAGAGATGGGAAACTATATTGTGGCGCTGTAAGACGGAGCAATTAATTGAAACTTTTATTAGCCAAGCTACATGGATATCAGCATGCTCATGATATGATGTTCAGCCATACAGCAATGCTGGTCAATCGCCGAGCTATTGTAACGACCATGAGTTGGCAGCTGTTACAGTCATTGGCATCAGACATCAGAGAGTTGGGAACAGCGTCTGGCTGGTTCGAGCGAGTAATATATATTGCTTTTTCACGTATTTGTTACATTCGATAGTAGTATAGTTGAGTGGTAAGCTACGGCACGAATACAACCAACCAAGACAGTACCAGAAATATCAATATTCAATGGTCAACGTACCAAATTCGCTTGACACTCCCTCACGTCAATAGAAGGTTTAAAATCATATAATAGCTGGTGATAATTGATGAATATAACTTCACCAATGGCTTTTACATGACCATCTGCAGGGTAGGGTCTACTAAAACAAGTGCAGACACTATGTGAGTGCAAACATGTGATATGTTGAGCATCGCAAAATCTTCCCGGTGCTTAGGCTTTAAGGGAATAAGTCCAAAAAGCATGAGGGTTTATGCTGGATTTGTATCATACTTCATTCTAAATATATATGGCATTGGGAATACTCATGCATACAGCTGGAGGTCAGGGGAGGTCTGATAGAGCTCAGCTCAGCTCAGTTCATGCGACATGAGCTCTAAGCTCCCCCACCAACGTCATAATCAGCCAATCAAACGCGCCAAAAGCAGTCCCTCAGCGCGATGGCGCGTCATGGCTTCTCTAACCCGTTGCCCATCACCTGGTCGCTTTTGTCGTTGCTGGGTCGTCTCTTTTTGACTGTCGCAAACCTCCACATGAAATTCCAACTTTCGATCATTTCATCTGTCAACAACCATAAATCTCATCACTCGTCGATCAACTTCTGAACTTACCTTCACTACTCGTTCTTTTACCCAATTGACCACCTCTTCCCATTTCTTATCTTCATACCTGAGTCGCAATGTCCGACGCTACAGAGCAGACTGCGCCTGTCATGGACGAGACGGCCAAGGCCATCGACGAGCCCCAAGTATCCTCTGAGAAATCAGTCGAGGAGAAGCCAGCTGGGGAGACCGCGACCGCACCCGCTGACACTCTCGGTCCCTCTGATGCCCAGAAAGCTGCCGAACAAGCAGAGTCCACTACTATCACCCCCCTCGCCGGCACTCCCAGCGTTGGCACCCCCAATACCGACTACCTTATCGCGAACGATCAAGACCCCAACTCTAAGAAGGTTACCATTGCCGACTTGTCCGCAAAGGGATCCGCTCTGTACGCCCATAAGAACTATGAAGAGGCTGCTGAGGTCTTCTCCCGAGCCAGCGTTCTTCAGGCTGAGCTCAACGGCGAGACGTCACCCGAGAATGCCGAGATCCTTTTCCACTATGGTCGCAGCTTGTTCAGGGTCGGCCAGAGCAAGAGCGACGTCCTAGGAGGTCCCGCTGCTTCCGAGAAGAAGAAGAAGAGCATAGAGAGCAAGCCCAAGAAGCCAGCCCAGACCGAGGCACAGAAGGTGACACAAGAAGGCGTCGCAATCGTTGCCGAGAAAAAAGAAGGAGAGAAGAAGACCGAGGACATTAAGGGAGATAAGAAACCCCTGTTCCAGTTTACTGGTGATGAGAACTTTGATGAGTCGGATGAGGAAGAGGTATGTGCCTTTGCTGAACCATATGTCTAGTACCAGACACTAACTGAAACCAGGCCGAAGGCGAAGGTGAGGAAGAGGAAGAGGACGATGACTTGGCTACTGCTTTTGAGATTCTCGATCTTGCCCGGGTTTGTTTCATGAAGAAACTCGAGCTACTCGAGCAGGAGGAATCTGAGGCCAGCGGCAAGGGCAAGGAGGCTGCAGAAGGCGATTCGCCTACCGTCCGGCACGTGAAGGAGCGTCTTGCAGACACACACGATGCCCTCGCTGAGATTTCTCTCGAGAATGAACGGTACGCGCGAGCCCCTACGATATTCCAGCCTTGGCCTAACCCTAACATTCATACAGATACCCCAATGCCATTGAGGATGGCAGAACCTCGCTCAAATATAAGCTGGAACTATACCCCGAGGAGTCTGAGATCATCGCTGAGGCCCATTTCAAGCTTTCGTTGGCTCTGGAATTTGCTTCTGTGACCACTGCTGGCGACGATGGCGCAAATTCCAAGCGAGAGGAGATGGACCAAGGTCTGCGCGACGAAGCTGTCAAGGAAATGGAACTCGCCATCAAGAGCTCAAAGCTCAAGCTCCAGAATAAGGAGGTTGAGCTGGCCACGATGGCCTCTCCTGAGGACAACGAGCTGGCGCGAAAGTCCATACAAGAGATGAAGGAAGTCATTGGCGACATGGAGCAGCGAGTAAGTCTTTGTGTATCTCGGTCCCTTTGGGACGTATATGGTTTCCTTTGCTGACTTTTTAGCTCGTCGAACTGCGCAATGATCCCATTGACGCCAAGGACATTTTGGGTGCTGATGCTGGACCCATTGGTGGCATCCTTGGAGCTGCCCTCGGCGAGTCTGCTGCTGAGACCAAGGCTCGTGTTGATGAGGCCAAGAAGACTGCCACTGATCTTAGTGGACTCGTCCGCAAGAAGAACAAGGACGACTCGACGGAAAAATCCAAAGCTGCGCCTGAAGCTGAGACTAATGGCAAGCGAAAGGCGGAAGAACCTGCTGAGGATACCGAGACCAAGAAGACCAAGGTGGAGGCTTAGGTTCAAGGTCAACGGTACTAGTTGGACATGATTACAACGGGAAAAAACGAATGGAGTTTGGGGCATTGCCATCTTGCAAGACGAAAGGAATATGACGGAAAGGACGGTACTCTGAAGCAGCCAAATGTTACTTTGAGTATGTGGCAATATGTAAAACTACAGCTCTTTGATGTATGATTAATTACGAGGGATTAGCTCGGCATAATGGACAGAATTTGACAGGAAACACGTGAGCATGATTGATGAGTGAGTGAGTGAAGACTACAACTACTGTCCATCTCATGTATTAATCCAATCACCAGAGAAATGAACTCAGTATGAACATATGAAACCCACGGATCAAACATGAAAGTGCGTTCCTATAAAGAATCGCTCGCAAGCCATGCAAACACCCCTTCGTTACTTTTGACACCCTAACCCAAACTGCAAAAAGAAATAACGCTCCTTGGCCATCTACTATAGCTTGAAATTGCTGCTTAAAGCAATCTTGGCAGTCTTTGCCTTCTTGCCGTCCACATCGGTAATCTCTCCCTTGCGATTGATGACCTTGACACCTCCTTTCTTGAGCTCGGCGATGGTGTCGCGCTGCATCTTGGCCCGCTTGCTGACAACCTTGTCGCCGTCGACACCTCCCGCCTTGCGCACGCGCTCCTTCTCGCGACGGCGTCGGCGGGCCTTGTCCTCGCGGGACATCTCCTGGCGCGCCACAGGTAGACCGGCCTTGGTGACGACCTCGCCATTGGCGACGTTTTCTGTGGCGCCGGCCTTGTAGACTTCCTGGGGAGCCATGCGACTATTCTCGCCGGCGACACCCTGGGCTGTTGTAGGCTGGGCATCCTCCATCGCGACCGTGGCAACGTCGGCGACGACAGATATTGAGGGCGCTGTGGGTTTGGGCTTGTAGTGCCATGAGCTGAGGGCGTCAAGACGAGCGCTGACGTCCTTCCACATTGCCTCAACTTCCTTCTCCTCGCGCTGAAGCTTCTCATCTGATTGACTAACGTAGGTATCTGGGTTTGAATTCTTGACATGTTCTTCCTCGTAGATCTCAGCCAGACCCTTTGTAGCCTTGGTATCATCGAGTTCGACAAGACCACGACGTGTACCCGCAGCTGCGCCCTCGGTATCAGGGCGGCGACGAATCACCTCATCGAATTCCTGAGCGAGAATGCGTCGCTTGATAAGATCCTCAATACTCTCGCTGACCTCAGGGGTAATGACAGGCACAGGCTTTCCAACGTGTTCAAAGTCAAGATCCTCCTCGAGTAAAGAGTTCACAGGACGGTCAACAGCAGCAGCTTCACCAGAGAGAGCCCATTCTCGCTTGGCAACAGAGGCAGCCTCGAGCTTGCGGATCTCCTCGGCAAGCTTGGCTTGTCTTCGCTCGTGAGCTGAGCGTCTCGATTTGGGGTCTCCAGCGGAGACATCGGAGAGAACATCATCCGAGTCTTCTTGTTCAGATTCGTCGTCAAACAAATCCCTTCGAACATCGGCCATGGCTCTCTCAACGTCGGCATCGTCTGGCTGCTCGGGTTGGAACTTGACGGACTTTTTGGGCTTGCCGCCCTTTGACTTCCGTGGTGGTGGCGCAAAGAAATCTTTATAGTAGACCTCGTTGGCATTGAGACCATTATCGTCGTCATCCACAGGCTCATCCATATCCATGGCCTCATCCTCACTGTCACCTTCTGGGGCATCGAGAGCCATGTCGCCAAATGTAGGGCCGCCCTCCTCATCATCCTCATCTTCATCTTCAGAAGCTGGCTCTTTACCAGCCTTCTTAGACTTTGAGCCTGTTGTGGGAGGAGCCAGAGGATCGGCGTCCCAGTTGATCTCCTCGTCGTCGCTTGCTTGATCTGTGTAGGGATCTCCCTTTGCGTCCTGTTCCTCGAAATATTGTGTTTGTCGGTTGAAATCGTCGAGAGAAAAGAAACCATCGTTAAGACCATCGGGATCCTCTTCATACTCTTCAACTGGGCCATCCTCGCCTTCGCCTTCCTCATCATCTTCTTGATAATTGTCTCTGATTTCCTCTTCGTCATCTTCCCAGTCGTCCTCTTGTCCGTCCTCTTGAGCCCCATCTACCGATAATTGTTCTTCCTCGTCTTCAGACCCATCTTGATCGCCCTCGTCGTCTTCGGAGCCCACTTCGAAGCCATCCTCGCCGAATTCAAGCATTTTGGAGTCTGATGCACCAGCACCATTAACGGCGATCTCCTTGCGCTCCTCCAGCTCAGCCAGCGCCTCTTCTGAGTACTTCAAGACACCGCCGATAATTCTCTTGGCCTGCTGCCAAACCTGACCCGTCTCGAACCCATCGATATAAACCTTGCGCATCTTCAGAACATCCTCACTACTAGCAGCTCCTCTCTTGCGCTTGCGGGTTTCCTTTAATCTCTCCTGCTGCTCATCGCCGACTTGCGAGGCAAAGCCTTCAAGAGTGTGCTTGACAAGGTTGAGAGAATCGTTTGGGATGGAAGGTGTGGGTTGAAGAAAAGCATGTCGCTTGCCGTCGGCGAGGCTTTCGAGAAGGGCCAAGACGTGGCTATTTGTGAGAGAGTCGGGAGCAGCCATTGCGGGCGGCGCGGCAGTCAGGGTATGTGAGGTTGAAGTGAGCGATGGCGACGTCTGGACGGCCATGCTCTGGGGTGATTATCGTAAGCAGAGCTAATATGCACTGCTTTTTGACCGTGTGAAGCAATGATATTGTAGAAGCCGCCGTGTTGCGTGCGATTGTCGTGATGCGCGATGACTTTGATAAGTCGACGCTGAAGACGAGTCGAAGTGAAGCGAAAAGCGATTGATAGGAAAAAATTTGGGAGACTTGGGTGAGGCCCCGCGATGGGTAGATTTTGAGTGAGTTGATTGGTCAATGAGCCCATGTCAAGATTCATGATAAGAGATAAGAAACCAGACCCTTTGCGCTCGAGACATTCCTCGAGGAAGAAATATCTCTTTTGATAGCAAAAGAACTTAGTTGATTATTTATGATATTGAAATCGAAAACAAATTTACATATATTCCTCTTGTGCTTTGAAATGGGATATCTTATTTTGACAGGTTGAGCCTGAAACTCCCAAGCTTAAGGTATAATAGTATGCGCATAATTCGTTATAGAACGGCATTTATTATAGCTGCTTTACTTTTTCTCGTGCTATCTACACTTCGTAGTATTCTTACGTTCTCTTTCTCTAGAAAAGGATAAGATCTTTGAGCAAAGACAGATGAACTGTTGAGAACCAAGTCAAACTTTGAGTTGTATAGTCCTTTTCTTCTTCTTTTGTCCGTAACTGAATTAGGGTACCAAGGGAAGAATACTCTTAATGGATTAGTTAGTTCTCCTTAAACTATTATGACGTGCTCTTTCAGTTTGGTTGAGAATGCCTCTTGGCGTTTTACTCATGACATTCTTAATTTCCGTATGGGAGCTTGATGAAAATGGACACACAGACCTTTGAAAAAGGCAGAGGTAAGATGGACTCCCATAACATCCAATGGTTCAATGACCCCGTTCAAATCAATAGAGCCTATACCACGAGACTATTGAAGGAACCAAAGAAATGGCGTTGTCGAATAAAATTGTCTAAACCTATAAGCGGGTTAACATTAGGATCTTTTTACCATTTCAAGATCTGGGACCCCCCTGACGCTAGGTGACAGCCGCATCGGAAGGACCTTCTGGTTGTCATCATCCCCTGCCAAATCGATGAGCTGAAATCTAATGGATCGAAATAGCTTGTTTTCTTCGATTCCAATTTATCCAAAAAATAACCAAAATCGCGCTTCTAAATATGGTTAATTCTCGATGAACGCTTGGGTGCAACAAAAAGGGACACCCACCCCCCAAAATGATATAGAAAGAATAGATGCCTGTTTCCAGACTCAATGCAAACATGGGAAACTCAAAGGTGTTTGCTGCTGTTCTAACAGTGTCGAGCTTCTGGGCTGCTGAGGCTGGCAAATGCAAACCACATCCCCATCCTGAGTATACATCGCTTTTGCCAATAATATCGGGTACATCAACTGTGACCGTTGCTTCAACTACAGTCGTTTCTTTGACTTTATCTGAAACCACGGAGAGTCTTGAGATCTTATCTTCCAATGAGTATTCGAGTTCTACAGCTGCTGTCGATTCTGCGCCCACAGAGTCGAGTGCTTCTTCAACGATAATTCGTCTCAAACCACGAGTTCAAGCATGAGCTTTTCAGATCACACAGTCTCTACCTACTCAACGGCTACTTCTAATAGTGGGAATCTTGAAACTTCGACTTTGTCAAGTAGATCTGATACGATCTCGACTGAGACAACGAGACTGGAGGGTTCGACTACGACTAGTGCCACTACCGCCATCTCAACTGATATATCGGAATCAAGGATCAGTTTTGCTTTTACCGACACCATTGCTTCGGGCGATAGCAGTGGCTTGACTGATGCTACCAATATTACTGACGGTACTACTGATATCGAAACCTCAACCATCCCTACCACATCTAACGAGTCGACTACGACAACCACTACAGCTACATCGGCCCAGTCAACTTCAATCGAGCCTGGCTCATCGACTGATACTACCGAAACATCTGCAGCAACCGAGTCAGCCAGCTCAGGGGACAGCAGGGTCTCAACCGATGCCTCAAATACGGATATCACTGTTAGTAATTATACCACATCTAATGGCCCTACTACAACCATTGATGCAACAACTGTGACTAGTGAAGTAACCACAGCCATCGAGACTAGTACAACCCTGATCACATCCATATACGCATCGGAAAGCATCACTACAACGGAAAGTCTCTGAGCCTCAACAACTACAGCAGAATCCTGTCCCGTAGTTTCAGTCTCAATCGAAGACCCCGGCTTCGAGAGCGACAACAGGGGCGAAAATCGTTGGGACTACATGGGACAGTTCGCCGGTATTGCTGTCCCCTTTCAACAAAAGAGCAGCACATCTCAGGACATTCCGCGCGCTCACAGTTTGCGTAAGTCATACATATATCAACTTCTAAACCATGTTATAACTAACACGACATAAGACTGATTAGCATAGGAGCAGGCTCGACACTTGGGTCGGACATGTGGAGGCCCATCTTCCTTGACCCAACAAAGAAGTACTAAGTT
Organism: Fusarium algeriense; assembly: GCA_002982035.1. Lineage (NCBI taxonomy): Eukaryota > Fungi > Ascomycota > Sordariomycetes > Hypocreales > Nectriaceae > Fusarium > Fusarium algeriense. The sequence goes on along the minus strand of PVPY01001308.1, from coordinate 13,254 downwards.
TAGTTCGCCTATGCTCCTGTCTCTGACCCTGACCAAGACTGGAATTTCTCATTCATTATCTCCACGCAGAAGGGCGGTCATGTCTATAAGGAAAATGTTTCTGTTCCCAAGGGCGCTCCTTTCAAATACGTTCAACGGACCGCGATCTCCCAAGGCGCAGTTAACGACCACCTCTATGCCTTTATGAGAGTCAACAGCCAGGCTGTCGTGCGCTATGTCGCCGTTGACGACATCTACGTGGGTGAATACGAACCAACTTGTGCTGTTCCAACAGAGTTCACCAGTCCGTGCGGTGGTACCTGGGGGGCTTTCAATCCTAATAGCAAGGAGTACAAAACGGTCTCTATGTTTCAGGGAAGCGTCGAGATGTGCGCTCGTGCGTGCCTGGAAGATGAGAGCTGTGTGCTGTTTGGTTGGAAAGTTGACCAACAAATCCGAGCTAAATTCTGTTATCTTTCAACGATCCCTAAGGAGAGCATGGCCGTTACGTTCAGGACTGATGAGAGAGGGATAAAATTTTATGATCGATCTTGTGAGCAATGCTCCCAACTCGAAAGCTTGCCTTATTAGTCACTGACGGATTGATGTATATATCGCGATACAAACTGAGTACTAAATTATATACCTAGTAGTACGATCAAACAACATACGTAATGATGTATTACAAAACTATCCGAGTCACTTCAACAAATCCTCTTCAAAGGGGAACTTTGACAAAACCTCAATGCCTGTCTCAGTGATCAAAACCTGCTGCTCCAGCTTGACACCCTGATTACCACCCTCTTTGCCAATATAGCTCTCTACACAAAGCACCATACCCGGCTCGATAACACCATCATAACCAGCATCTGGGAAATCTCCTCGGTGATACAGATACGGATACTCTCCGGTAAGCCCACAGCCATGGGCCGAAACAAAATACCGATTAGCCCAATACTGCTTAGGGATATCCCATGCAAGATCCGCATACTCGCGAAAAGTCAGGCCCGGCTCGAGGATACTCATGTTATGTTTAACCTGCTCAAGTGCAGTTCTGTACAGCTCTTTTTGCTCTTCAGTGGGAGGATCTGGACCAGCGTGGAATGTTCTTGAGAAGTCCGCGTAATATCCATGACAACCGACTACGTCTGTGTCCAGAGCCACGAGGTCGTTCTTTTGGATGACATAGCTTGCTGACTCCTGAAACCAAGGGTTTGTTCGTGGTCCAGCGCTGAGGAGTCGAGTCTCAACATAATCTCCATTCTGCTCAATCACAGATTTGTGCATAACCGACCAGATTTGGTTCTCAGTGAGGCCTGGCGAGATTGCATCGCGGAGTTTGCCCACGGCGACTTCTGTTGCACGTAGAGACGCAACGATACATTTGACCTCCTCGGGTGATTTGATAGTCCTCGCCATCTCTATGGCTTGCTGAGCATCCACAATATTGAGGCCGAGTTCCTTGAGCGCAATAGCAACGTTTGCATTCATGCGCTCTAAGCCAACAGTCGCGTTCCGTTTTCCAACGAGACTCTCAATCAAGTCCACCATCTCTTGTGCCCATTTCTTCTCCTTTTCGTGGATCTTGGGACCACTGCTTGTGAACGTGACAGACTTTGCCGTGCGAACTTCATCGACAGTTTCGTAACCTTGAGCTAAGTGAAGACAGCCCGCAAACTCAAACATGATAGACCGAGTTGCTGTGAGAAGTAGGTATCGTGTTGGAGGGTTTCGTGCTGTGAAGACTTGCATGTTTCGAGTACCAGTGACATATCGAATGTTGACGGGATCGCTGATAATGGCAGCACCGAGGCCATATTTGACCATCTGGCTTCGCATACGATTAAGACGGTATAGGCGGACTGCCTTGAAATCTATGCCCTCACTCTCAGAGGCTCGATCTAGGAGGGCTAGATCCGAGAGATCAGTTCTCTTAGCGTGCCAATCAAAGTTTGCCATTGTGGTATTGGATGTTCAGGAAACTGTTCTCCTGCACCCACCTCCTCCTTCTTTCAACTGGTCTTATAGGAAGCCATCCTTTCCGGAGAAGAGGGGTTCGGATTCTCAACCCGACCACCAAGCAAGTACATGTGCTACTCGGTAAGTGCATTGTAACTCCCGCAACTCTCTTTCACATTGGTCTGTTCTATCAGAGACTGCTAACATCCTGTGTTGGGGTAATACCCGATGAGTGTCCTCGTCACCATCACCATCATCATTTCAGCCACAAGGCTACATTTGATAACCCTTTACTCCTCAATTTGTGCATCAAAAGCCATGTGACACAAATTGGGAGGATATGGAGATATGACTCCTTTGTGAGAGAACAGCACACGTTATACTGGGTTCAACCATGCCAACTCTATAACAATGCCATATGCTGACTGAGGCGGCTTACCTTAACCGATCCATTAACCATTGATGTGCGGGTCTATCATAAAGATTTACTGTTTATCTATAGTATTGTTAACTAGGTTGGAAGACAGATAAGCACTTAGAAAATCAAAAGCGATGGGAATAAAACTTATGCTGGCTGGATAACCTTTCGGATCATAAATACTGAAGCCACGGATTCACTTCCCGAAGTTAGCTGCCACATCATCCAAACCTCGCCTTTGAATACATGTCAATGAGTAACCATCCTTTGTAAACACTAGAGGTAACTCAGAAAGTAACACTGTTACATGTCCAATATGTTACGCCTTTGCCACCAAGACTCAATCCAACAAAGAATGCACAAAGGTACATATTATCGAGAAGCCACACACCATACTATTGAGGCAATAACTTGGTGGGAAGCTTAGGCGTCTTAAAAATCTGAAAATTTCAAAATGCCATATACTCATAGTCTGATATACAAGACGGATTTCCGAGTATAGCTGTTATATATCCAACGCATGCTTAACGCCAAAGTCGACGGCAAACTCATGTTCTAAACAAAGCTCAAATCGAATTTGATGGTCAACTCTGTTTACGTACGAAACATGTGCAGTTCGTCTCTTATTGTTGTATACATCGTAACCTGTGGTGATTAGCCTCACCCTCGACCAGGTCGGAGTAATAATGAACACTTTTAACATATCAACCTGGTATATGTCCAGAACCGAGGAATAAGGTGATTGGGAATTAGAATCATGAATTTGTAGTATCGTGTCAAAGCAAGTACCAGCCTGACTAGCCCCATAGTATCTCCCAACCCATCATCATCATGTACTTCATCACCATAAAAGTAAATTCGTTACTCTCACCCGAATTCCCAAGCCTCCAGCGCCAGCCATCCTCCTATGCCGTCCCTAACCGAGACGACACCAAGCAAGGATTTCTCATCATACATCCAGGCATAGCCATGTCAGGCGGTAATCCAATCAAAAGCAACCAAAGCTCAACCCGGTGGAAAGGATATAGAATAACAGTGCTCGAAAAGAAACAGAAAGAGAAAAAAAAAAGTCCAATAATTAAAACAATGAAACCTGCAATCATCTCCAGGAAATAGCAGGTTGAAAAGCAGACCCCGGAAACGCCTCATGTCGCGGATTTCCAGCCGCTCTCACCGACCAGAAGCCTAACCGGGCCTCAAACTTTCCTACTGAGTAATGGCATGCCGAAAAGGAAAAGAATAACGCAACAACGTCCATAAGGTCTGAAGGAGCGAAGCAAGAGTCGTGTGCTGTTTAGCTTCGTCCGTCTCGATTCGTTGATATCGAGAAATCCTAGTTGGGATTAGGACAGTGTTGAATGTTGAAATAATGCAGCAACTGATGTGATTTCGAAGGAATGTAGTTGATGTTTGATTTCGAACCAAAAAAGTCGTTTTTCGAACAACCGAAACAATACGATGCATGGTGATTTGAGTCATATTGACCTTAGATCTCCATACGACCCGCAACATCCTCGCTGGTAAACCTGTCGGGACTGCTATCGAGCATGTCCATATCCTCAATATCCTCGTCGAAATCCTCATCTGAATAGGCAACAAGATCTCCGTTCTCTCCGCGATTCCAGAATAGACCATCGTCATTGAACTCCTCGTCGTCTTCATTATACGGCACCAACTCAGCATCTTGATCACCAAGCCAGTAGTTGGCGCGTTTTTGCGCGCCAGCTGATTCGAGATCTCGTTGGTTGCTGTGGTTCCTGGCCAGATTTGTGGGTCGGAGAGTTGGGCTATGGGATGAAATGACTGGTACGACGCGAACGTAGAGATATGCAACTCGTTTCAGGGCGCGGTTGAAGAAGAAATAGTGTGAAGCCCAGATGGCACTCTCGTCTTCTTCAAAGGGATCGCTCTCGGGGTTGTAGCTAAAGATAGTGCACTCGTTGAGGTGCATCTCTTTGTCGATCAATGACCAGCATTGGGGACCCCATATAGAACTTGTCTCACTGCCTAGTGATGAACCGAGAGATTTAGGCTCGAAGTTAGGTCTTACGTTCTGGAGAATTGAGTCGAGATTGATCATGACGCGGCGCAGGTTTCGCTCGCGTTTGAAGTCATTGGGTCGAAGAACATGGGAGAAATCGTAGTGTGGGTGACTTGCATTTAGCGTTGCGATAAGGTATGCAAAAGTCTTGCGACTTGAGAGCTCGGACAAAGGGCCGAAAGCACTTGAGTGTGAAAAGAGCTGCATGCTTGGTGATGTTGCTAGCATGTGAGCGCGCTCAGGTGGTGATAGGCTAGCACCGAGCTTGAGAAGGGCCTCATGTTGTGAGTTTAGATCGTTGTCGATGTTTTTGTAAAGCTTCTTATCAGAACCTGTTGATTTCGTCGTGTAGAGATCGCACCCGCCTGTCACGCAGCAGTCGGGTGTGTTGAAGTTGAGTGCGCTCGTCACCGCTTCGAAGTCTTGTACTGGTAGATACTGAATGCGTATGTTAGCATGTGTCGGAGGAGGGCTTGTCTTCGCGGGTCTTGAGGTCGCTTACCTTCATCTTGAAGGCTGAAGAGGAGTCTGAGATTGGTTCTGTGGTGGTAATATCGTGGTGTTGATGCGCTGAATCGTAAATGCGTGATGCGACTGACTGATTGAGGGAGCAGCCAAGGGAACAGATTGCGTCAGCGTGGAGTCGTGGTGGGCCGTAGTCGGAAGGTGACAGTTGTCGCGATACGGAAAGGATGGCGGTAGACGTGTGATAACCGAAATCATAAAAAGCGGTGTCGAAATCGGGTTGCGACAATCGATATGGCGACGGTAGGAGGAAAGTATTGATAACTGAAGAGAAAGAGGGGGGAATAAGAGTGTGGATGATTGAAAGTGGGCGGAAGGTAAGTTGGGGATTGAAGATCGCCGGAGCCAGGAGCAGGTACAGTTCGCGAGGGCGCGTGCGTGGTCAGGAACTTAAATCGCGGCGGTAATGCTCTGTAATTGGGTGTAGATTCGATAGGTACTGTACGTTAGAGATATAATGTAGCTGGGAAGGACCCTGCGAATCTAAAAAGCCGGAGATAAAACGAGATTGGATGGCGATGACGGAAGATAATAATAATAGGGACTGATCAAGATTGGACAGGAGATTGCCGAGAGCCTGGTCGATTCAACTGATGATGAACGGGGGAAGTGTTGGACAGAGATAAGCAAGTAACAAGGTTGAGTTTGAGTAGATGATTTCACTTGGATAAGCAATGAGCAAATAGATAGGAAGATAACGAGACCAAGGAAACGGAAACACAGGATGACTGATTGAGGGGCCGGAATTGGATGGGCTTTGAGGTAATGGAATTGGCCGGCTTCGGGATAGGATGGTTGGAACAGAATGGGACAGCCGATGACGGGATGTCTTAAGTCAGCGGATGAACGGGTAACTCTGTCTCTCGTTTGCATTGCGTTGCGTGTTGCATTGCCTTCTTGTCCAACAAAGACATAGAAATCCACTCAAACCTGGTCTGATCTTATGTTGCAGCCAGACACGGGATCTCAAAATCAGTCACTTTTGCTGAGAGCTGAGTTGAACTGGGTTGAGCTTAGACTGGTCCCGGCCCTGGTCCAGCCAATGTTGAAGAATTCCGGGGGATCGCGCCAGTTCTCGGTACTGCCAGTTAAGCCAAGCCGACGGGAGCCAAGAAACCCCTGTCAGCCTCATGCTTTGTCCTTTGGCTCTCGTGGAACAAACAGACCTCAGAATCCCTAATTGTTTAGTTCTTCAGTGCCACCTTACAATCCAATCGTTTCGCACATGTTCTCAAATGCGATCGAGCGTTCGAAGATCTTAATGCGTAAGGTTGGCCTAAACAAGGGATTGCTCTGACGCCAACTTCCCCATGAATGACCAACGGTAGCGAATGGGACTGAGCTCCGAAACCACGCGCTTCAGTCGAGCGCTATCGTGAAATGGTCCACCACGCCTGGACGATGGATCAAATCCAACTCCAGTCATCATCTAACGTCAGTTGGAAAATTGGAGCAACAAGAAATAGAAATGGAAACAGAAACAAGCATATGAGATCAATCGTTTTCTCTTGATTCTGGTTGCGGGTCGAGTTGTTGCGACGGAACAATGTTGTTGACTTCGGTTTCGTTAAGCGCGAGAGATACCCCAACGTGCCAGGCCCAGCTATCTTCAGTGGAATGAAGCTTATGACGATGATCATTGCTATAATTCTCGCACCTTTGCTCAAGACTCGCTGCCCTTTCGCTGCTGCGCCGGCGCTTGACATAATGAGTCGAGGCCTGAACACAATCTCTCTGCGCTGCCTGTCACAACTGTCGCAACACCATCGCCCACAAGCCTCATCTCTTGATATGAAAGAAGGTGGTTTTCCACCGTCAAAGATCTACAAAACAAGACCATTTTTGGCCAGAGATTCCCAAAACACCATCTGCGCCTGTTCCCACGATGTAAACATGCGTGTCTTCTCTTCCCATCGAAGAGATGCTCAGCCGTCTGAGACTTTCCCATTACAGAATTCCTGACTCCTTGAGCGACGCCAATACTTGTTCGTCGGCCTGTTGAACCAAAGTTAATCCTCGGCTAGTGAATATACTGCGACTCGTATGAAAGCGGTTGGTGTGGCATTGAACGGTCGCTTCGACCCGACGCTTCGGGGGCGGTGTCGAATTGGTGCCGGGCAGCAATTAAAAGGTCGCCGAGGAGGTTTACATGATCTTTGTAACTTCGTCCTCGACCTTGTTGGAGGCTTGGCGTCAGCTGTCTTGCGGCGATGTTGAGTGGGTGGGTGGGTGTAGATTGTCGGGCTATTACAAAACTTCACAGTTTATCAAGCTGGTCATGACTTACCTCCATATCTTCAAGGGAGTCCTGCTGACCGATGCAGCGAAGAACATTCTTTTTGCTCGTTTCCTGCAGCTCGCCCGCGAGGAGGATTTCGTCGAGGATGTAATATGCCTTGGTAAAGGAGAAAATGATATCAAGTTCGCAAACGTTGCCGTAGTACTTGTCCATCTGTTCGACATATCGGTGGATAATTTCGAGGGTAATCAGCTCGTTATCTTCGGAGGAGCAGCCAGCAATAAAGAAGAGTGATGCATATCGGCGATAGACAATCTTTGTATCTGTGTTGATGGTCAGCTTGAGGTCACCGAAACAAAGGGGTTAGGAAGTTGACCTTTATATTCGAGAAAGTTGCACATGCGCGTTCTTCGAGCGAGCACAAGCTGAGATACATCCTTGACGATCTTGGCCTTGTCTTTGGGCGAGAGTGTCGTGAACCATTTGGCAAGACGCTGTCATGGCTAGTTAGTATTATTGAAGCTGTACATGTGAGCAACCAGACATACCACTTTACCCTGACGGGATAGGAGGATGAGATATCTGTAGTTAACTCTGGGTCAGCGAGTGGAAGAAGTCGATCTGTCACAGAAAAGCATACTGAATGGCCATGATGATCTTGGGGCCTGCTTTGAGGCGTGCAGGTAAAGGCAGGGAGATATCTCGAGAGATGACGGAGGAAGCAATTCTGGCTTCAAGGTGGACACGGAAGCAATTTTGGCGGGTTGGTGACGAGTTGGCTCGGCAGGCAAGTCCAATGATGAAGTGGTCCAGGCTCCAGCCAATCCACCAACTGGGGCTAGGTAGGCCTGAATTTCCCTCTCAGCGCTGACTGGGCTTGGGAGTCAGTGGGCCACTGCAGCCTTCAGTGGCTGCCCGCACTCCTACAGCGACAAGAGCGCCAAACGCCATCTGGGTAAGGTTAACTCGGTCCAGTAAGCTAAAGTTAACTCGACTTGGTAGATGTTTTCTCTGGAGTTACTTTTATTTGAGCTTCTCTCCTAATATGAATTTGATTGATCAACTCTTTCCAATTGTGACTGGAAGCCATCGAATGATTTTGCACCTCCAACGGCGACTAAGTTCGTAGATCACATAGCGCCGACGAATCTTATACTTGAACCCCACGTACACAGAAAAGAATTAAAAAACAATCTCCGATCTTGACGTGAAAGAAATGGTAATAGGTGCTATGTCATATTGACCATCTCACTTGACAAGAACGCGACTATTCGCTCCCACTGATGTAAGGCCCCAAAGTTTTCGGTGACCATTCATAGTCAGTCTCTCACTTACTGCTGATATACCCATGATTCGATATTTGCTGCATGACAAACATAAATACAGTAAACTCATTACACAGACCTCAAAACTCGCTTGTGATTTATTGATTTTGCCCTCGAGCAAATAGACATTACTAAGCTATCTGATTTACCCCACGTATTTGACCACCGGGCAAGCCTTGGGATAGACCATTTTGGCCTGCAGGTTAATACTGGCGTCTCCGAGTTTACGCCTCGAAGACCCCGACGGCGAAAATTTCCCTCTTGTCTACTAAAAGTCTCTCCTCGAACCATTCTTTTCTCGTTTCTTTCTTAGAATATCTCGCTCATCTTTTAGTATTCTTGATTACCTCACGTAGTTCCACCATGACGAGACTTATTCTATCTACGGCGTATGTTTTATCTGACTTCCGTGCAGTTTTATGCTTACAAAACCCCTCGGCAGCAATGTCATGTTGGCAGGCCCCTCCATTATTCGCAAACCCGGCAACAACAGATCCAACCTTGAACTCGTCAATTCTTTACGTGAAAACATCGCCGAAGCTCAGCGCGATTATGCGATCGATGCGCAAGAAACTAACGGCTTCACGAACGGCGATACCCCCAACGGCAAGCACACGGCTGTTGAGCTCTGGACTGAACAGCAAGGCGATACACTATATGTTCCTCGCATTAATTGGAACGCCGCAGGCCTTCAGGAGGAGCCAAGTCAGTATGAGATCACTGTCAAGTTCTTTGTTCTCCCGGGTATGCCTGTGGCTGCTCGGGAGCATCATGTTAAAGAGGCTCTGGACCTGATCCGGAGAGAACTCGGCATCCAGACTATCGATCTGCTTATTGTATCTTTTCCTGGCATTTCCTTCGAAGGAAACTGTGAGTGGGAGGCGGACAAGACCAATGCCCAACAAGGCAATCTTGAAGAGGAGCTTGCGACTTGGAAAGTATTCGAGGGTCTGCATAAGCAAGGTCTTGTGAAGCGTCTTGCCGTGGCCGAGTTCGGTAGCGAGAAACTCGGTGCTTTTATCAAGCGTACGAGTGTCCGACCCGTTATTGACCAAATCAACCTGCGAAACTGCTGCGATGTTCCACCTCCACTGAAGAAGCTAGCCGAGGAAGAAGGCGTGGAACTGCATGTTCATAACGACTGTATCGATATTCTTCCTCACGGCACTCTACGAGAACTTCTTAGCCACGGTCCAAAAGGTGCAGGCCTACTTGCCGATCCTGGTAACAACGGAGCGGGTTTGGCTGGAGAGATTGTTCCTGAATGGGTTGTGCGATACACAGCATTTGTACAGGATCGAGGCGTCATAGAGAATAAGGGATATTTTGCTGGTGCGGAGCTGGTGCAATCATAGTTGGATAACTCCTTGACTGCCGAGAAAGAAAGCAAAGGCGAAGAAAGAAAAAGAAGAGATGATGAGACAATGGGTTTCTGGCATGTTTTGGTCTTAAACCACATGTGATGGAATGTGGTGGCATCATTTGTCCATTTGTTTTTGCAAAACAGCGAGCATCAGATACACGGAGTTTAGACACTATGGTAGGGAAATTGGCTGCAAGACGGCTTTTCTGTTTTTCTTTTTGTTTAACCAAGCATGCTTCGTTTGCGGCCTCTCATCCGTACATCTTCTAGCTTTTTGAGAACAATCTTGGCCTGCTTGAAGGTCTGGCCGTAGGCATCGAGCACCTCTGAAAAGAGGCACTCTGCTCTTGGATGTGTGCTACCAAATGCTCTCTCCAGAACGTATAGATCTACCGCTCGGTCTTCATCTGATATACTTCCACTCGCAAGGCCCAGGTCGATAATAACCAACTCTCCATGCAAAGCATTATCATGTTGAGGGTTAGCGGGAGGTTGCAACATCATGTTGCTTGTAGTCAAATCGCCATGGACGATGCCGACCTTGTGCATGTTACCAATAGCAGTGCCGATCCTTCCCATGAGGTCCTTCAGCTCAGCATCATTCTCTATACCCTCCGTTCTATTCCCAAGGCGCTCATTGATGCTCTTTCGAACTGGTCCTCCAGATATCCATTCCAGCATCAACCACCCAGCAGACTCATCAACGGCATATACAGCAGGTACACGGACACCATCGCGACGGCACTTTGCAAGAATGCGGGCTTCTGAAAGGATTCGGTGTTTCGTGAGCCGCTGATCAAGAATCGGGTGTCGCCAGGGCTTAGGAGGGCGATACTTGAGAGCGCAGGGAATATCGGGTAATAGGTAAGTAGTTTTGTAAAGACGACCCTCGGCACCTTGTGTGATGAGGATTGGCGGGGTCGACGCGGGGTATTCGAGAATCTTGGGGAGGGGAAACTGATGCGCCTGCGGCGCGGGGTTGGCCGTCACCGTAGCTGTAGTCATCGCCATGAGTAAGGTAGGTTCTTATGATTGTTGAGTGCTCTAAGGACGATGCTGGTCCGATAATGGAGAATGCAGAAACAGGCGATATCAGTGGAGAAAGATCTGACGATTCTGGTAAGCTGCAAGACTGGCGCAGGTACAGGGCATCGATGAAGTCAGTGGAATGTCAGAACCTTGCCTTGGTTTGCTAGGATGGAGAGAAAAGAAATAATTGGTACCACTTCATTTACGCCTTCAACGGCCCGCGACAGGGTGCCTGGTGCCAAGTAATATTTACATAACCATTTCTGTGGGCCGGAACACAGGAGCCTGGAGTAATAACTAGGCGATAGTCTTTTACAACAAAGGCTTTTTGGTATCAGATCTCTTTGGCGCCCCCATTCGGCGCACATCTGACAAAGCGAAATGGCTAGAAAAGGAGGCGATGGCCTTTGTCGCGATTTGATCTCGTCTCAGCTCACCCTGAAGAATCGCACTACACCTTTGCACCGATCTCTGAACTCCAACGATGGCCGAGCTACAAAGCCACCTCTTCTCCCCAACGAAGAAGCGCAAGCTTTACCATCCTCCAGTTCCTCCTCCCCAGTTTTGGGATAATCTCTCTCAGCCATTCTTAACCAAAAACGCACTACGAGAGCTGGATCGCCGAAACAGCGTAGCCAGCCAACAGTGCCCAGCTTGTGCTCCGAGCCGACGGTATCATACACGCAACGCATCTTTTGCGGCGCGGAACACACATCCATCCACTACAGAGCAAGTCCTTTCTCGGTTGCCGCCGGCAGGTTGGGAGCAACTCAGACGTTTGGCGAGACACGGCGGTCCTGACTTGAAAGATCTCCGAGGGGTAATGAGTCCTTCCAACAGTGGTTCGTCCGTGACACTGACTTGAATAGCATCCTCCTCCAAACAGCTCTGAAATGAGTTCAAGCAAATCGAGTCTTGGACGTCGCAAACGAAGATCACAAGCAACACTGCAAAGTAACAAGACACCCCGTACTAAAAAAACACAAAGTACAGGGCCATATGATCGTGCTTTTCAACAGCACTTGACTGATCACAATATATTTCCCACTGGATACGAGTACCCCGACGGAGATGAGCTGCCCGAGCCTGAGAATCTCGACGATATTCGGAGTGTGTTGGCGCAACCGAGAAAATCCTTGTACCCAAGCCTGTTTACTAAAGAGGACTTTAAGAAGTTCCAGCGTGCAGATGCTCATGCGACTAAGGAGAGCCGAGTGATTGCAGATGTGATTCCGACCATTGCAGGGGACGCGGGTGATCCGAGGTGCATTGGAAGAGATATCGTATTCTCGAACCTCGAGCATATAACGGACGGGTCCCTTGTCTCTGCCAAACCAGATGTATACTATGGTGCCTGCCCCGAACAGTTGAAAAAGGAGATTCGAGACGAGCTCAGCAACTTGATTGTCCCGTCAACACAGAGCGATTTGCCGATGTTACCAAACAACTTTCTTGAAGTTAAGGGGCCAGACGGCTCCTTAGGGGTGGCAACTCGACAAGCAACGTACAACGCGGCCCTAGGCTCCCGAGGGCTCCATGCTCTCCAGTCCTATGGGGCGGTCGACAAGTCATATGACAATAAAGCCTACAACCTTTCTTGGACATATCACGGAGGGCAACTAAAGGCCTATGTAAGCCATCCCATCCCGCCGTCGACTCCCGGAGCGCAGCCTGGTTATTCGATAACACAGCTAAAGGCCTGGTCTATAACAAGTGATATAGATACATTTCGGCAAGGAGCTGCTGCATATCGAAATGGCCGAGATTGGGCTAGGTTACAGCGCGATCAAGCCATTGCACAAGCAAATGAGGTTGTTACCCAGGCAGCCACTGCTTGCTCGCAGCATGAGAGTCCAACCTCAGAAAACTTGTCCCAAAATACAGGCCACATTACGAGCAACGAACCCGGCCTGGCTTCACATCATGCCAGGGATACTTCTGAGGACGCGCTTCCCCTCGAATCTATCCACCTAGCCAAGCGCTCACGCTCCTAGAAAATATTTAATATACCAAACTTGCGTGCATCTCGTTGACCCTGATGCAGTTGCACCTCCCTGTGTGGTGGAACTGTCAAGATTTCGCAATACGAATAGCATTCCTCCTTCCGAATGGCGAGGGACTTGCGACTCTTGTGCAGCTTGCAAGATAATCCAGTTGTTACACCTGGGAAAGCAACCGCTAAGAGACAAGGTATTATATTATAGAGTTTAAAAGAGATAATCTTTGATATATATGTATCTTTTTATTTGCTTGTTAACCTTAAAACAGGTATTTAAAATCTCTAGATTTTTTAATTAGTTTAGATACTAATGGATCTTCATACTTCGGTTGCTAATTAAAGCTATAAAAAGTTAAATATTACCCGTTGGCTCGAGC
>PVPY01001306.1:0-17371 GCA_002982035.1 Fusarium algeriense | reverse complement strand
CCACCGGACCATCCTCCTCCACCCCCTCCCCCCAGTATCAGCCTTTGTCAATTCGCCTTCAGGGTCCATCACGATTTGCATTTGGAAGCTTTGAAAGCTCCGCTCGCACAGTTATTCCCTGACAAGTATGGCTCTCTTCTGGGGCTTTCTCTGGGATATATCCAGCCGCATCCTGGACGCTCCACGACGTTCCTCCTCGCTTACTTGCCAGTTCATCCATCCTTCAAACTTGCAACCTACCCGGCTGATACCTGACGACTCCAATATCTTGCAACCCTGCGGATTCCGTCATACCTGACCGCGTTTATTTGTTATTTGGTGCTACCTCAGCTGAGGACATAAAGGCCTGGGCCTATATATCACCTTGCTCATATCTCCTGTTATTCACGACATGACAGCCTCGATGCGCACCATCTCTTCAACACTACCTCTGGGATTCCCATCCTCACGCTCGCCCTCTCCTCACTGCTCAACCATGGCATCCAAGGCAGTTCCAGCTATGAATCCCTGGGAGGTCAATGCTTTGAATGTAAGGTTGAATGCAATATCTTTCCAAAAGACACCCATTGACTCTCAATAGTATGAGTTTCCTCAAGAGGGCTCTTTCAACGTTGACGGCAGTGTCAATCCTACAGGAACCTGGCGTCAAGTTCAAGACCCTGTTATTTATCCTGGTCTCTACGCTCCTAGTGGTATCGACATCATGTCCATCTTAGTGAGTTGACATACACTGCACTATCCTGCCCACAAGCCACTAATACAAATCAGTTCCGTGTCATGGGCCGACCAAACCCTCAAGTCGTCCTTGGCCCAGTGGATTGCTCTGTTGCTCTTGTTGTCTGCGACATGGGCCAGCCTGATGCTCCTGTCATCTACGTTTCTGACTCGTTCTCCCAACTCACTGGATACACAACTCGTGAGGTTCTTGGCCGAAACTGTCGCTTCCTCCAAGCACCCCCCGGCCAAGAACGGGCTCTCAACAGGAAGGGTTCGGACAAGGTCGCTTCACATCGTATGCGCCAGGCCGTCATTGCTGGAAAGGAGATCCAGATTCCCGTTACAAATTACAAGAAATATGGTCAGCCCTTCAACAACCTCCTCACCATTATCCCAGTCCCTGTCGACGAAACTGGCCGTCGTTACTGTATCGGCTTCCTGAGCGAGATGGATTGAGTCGACAAGTCGTCCATGATCCTGCGGCATTCGACAACACTCTCGACGATGATCTAACAACTCAGACTCATGTCCCGACTATTTAGCTATCAGCGATGCCATTCATACAACGTCACATAACAAAAGCAAGGGCTCGCTCTGTCACGAAAACTCGTGATGACCCCAATTTCTTACAATTATTAGCACACGAACCCGGCCTACCAGCTGCCTCCGAGATTTTTCTCTGAATTGTTCTCACTCCAGACACTCTTGAGTCTTTGGGTGCTCACCCAGTTCCGGTATCTCTTTGCTTCAAGGCATTTACGAATATTTACGATATCCTCTGCATCAGCATATTATTTTTCTTCAGTCGATACATTTCCGGCTCCGTATCGGTAGCACTTCAAGGTGTTCAGGTCTTCTCTTTTAGAACAAATGGTTAAGCGTTGTTATTTTGTTTCTCTAAGCATTGGTCTTTTCTTATCATACTCTGATGATTTATACCCCCCCCCCCCCCGGTAAGACTTTTTTGAATTTTTAGATTTTGTTAGCTGGAAGTCAAGCTCGGGCTTGGAGAGTACAGCAGCATGGGTTAGGAAAAGACATTTGTTGTTAGTATAGACGTTGCTTTCAGGCATGAGCATCCCGTTAGGTGCTCGAGGCGTATATGCATACATTTGTTTTGTTTATTTTACTTGGCATTGCGCGTTCTTGAGGTGATGAGCAAGGCATGTTGGTCACGAGGACCTGACTAGAAGGGCCTGAAATGGCGATGAGGGATGGACTATACCAATTACGGAGTACAATAACTAGGGATGCTGTGGATGATCCGACAGGTCTCAGATCATGAAAATACAAATAAATATTTGGAACCGGCATTTGTCTATGATTGTCCCGTATCAACCGACAATCCTTGTCTCGATCTTCAGACCTCCCTGTCACTCCACGAGATCGAGCCAAGGGTTGGTTTGACAGTCCGTATTCTTACTGTTCAGTGATGCCCAAAAACTCAAAAACCAGTCAAGGGATAGCAAACTGGGGCTCCGACGTTTCCTGTCATTGCCAAACTTGGTAAAGGCGCAAATAAGGAATCCCTTCTGACGTAAATAGTAGCTGGTAGATATTGCTACGTGTTAGTCAAGGTCTAAACCGATCATGGAAGAGACTGACAGCCATGGATACGGTACTAGCTAGCTTCGCGCTTACACAAACAACGGGCTCTGGTATGGGCATATAACTTTCTGTGTCAAATTTGTTCTGTGAGTAGTAAGCTACTCATGAATCAAGAGCTGAACTTTTCTCAATAAACTATGTGAGATCTACACCTCGATATTCCTGATAACCACAACTCTGACATACTTAATCCGAACTCTAGCCGCATGCAATGGGCAGAAACTCAATCCTAAAGCTCATCCCATCGAGCTGTTAAACTCTTTCTAGCCGAGAAGCTTGAAAGCGGACAAAGTCTCGACTACCCTGGAGCTCATTCATTTTCAAGACGCCAGATATCATGCAAACCCCCCATACCATGTAACAATTCTGATGATTTCCATAAAAACCCACCTAGCCATTTATGCCATAAAGTCATCTTCAATACTACCTCGACCACTAGGTTGATTGAGATCAATTCTGCCAGCCCCCTCCACAATATCATTAGTATCCTGTTCGCCTGGGGCGGACGTGCTCGAGCGGACCTGCACCTTGACCTCGCCTTGGATACCATCAACTCTAATTGTTGACACGGTGGTACCACCAGGAGCAGGGCGAAGGTTAGGCGGCGGTGAGAGATTGACAAGTTCCCGGAAAAAGTTGTTAGCAGCTTCACAGCCGTCCAGCAACCACTTGAGACAAATCGTCACTCGCTCCTTTGCAAATGGATTGTGGTCATCGTAGGCGCAGCAGTTAAGAAGAGGGACGATTCCGTTATACTTTACCATCTGCATCTGCACGTCAGGGTTTCCGGGGCTGCTCTGACCCGGAGGTGGCTGTAGAAGAGTGGCTATGATGGTAAAGATTTGCCCTTTGATTCCGGACCAGGGAAACTTGTGCGCTGGCTCCTGCAGAGGAGGTGGTGGCGGCGAAGGGGGAAGTCCATCATCCGCGGCAGCGTATGGCCGTTCAACCATAGGGTTACCGCCATCCTCATTTGGGGGTGATCGCTTGGGCAGTTCAATGAGAGGTTTCTTGGGCACTCCGGCCTCCAGTCCCGTCAAGATCGTGATAAGATCATAGACAGCTTCCCATTCGATGAGCTTCGCTCGAGTATCCATCATCTCGGCAACGGTCGTGAGGAAGTCGAGGTATTGAGCCAGACCGTCCTTGGCACGTTCCATATCCCAGCTGTCCACGGGAAACTCGGATGGGTCGCAGTTCTCTTCTCGAATCTGAGCTTGAAGGTGCATGAGAGCGGCACATTCGGGGACGATACGGCTTCGAAAGAAACTCAAGAAGAAATGAACAAGCTTGATGTCACGGGCATTGTCCTTGGTCTCCTGAGAGGTTGAGTTGTTCACCCGAGCTCTGAACATATGGTTGACGAGTCGTAGCAGAACTGTCTGTGCAGGCGAAATGATATCCTTCGGAATACGCAGCGAATTCCAAGCGTATGGAATCAATGCGCTGTGGTGAAGGGCCTCTATAATCTGAGTCGTTACCTGGAAAATGAGCGACTGCTCATCCTTCTCCCAGACTGCAATGAAGACCAGCATCTCTCTAAGGAGACTTTTCCCACAGTCGAGCGCCAGGAACATGCGGCATCGGGTCTTCTGAAGGTTTTCACCCGCTCGAGTCAATCCTGAACCAGCATTGTCCAAAATGCATGACTTGACAATCATGTGCAGAGCCTCGATCTGCTTAGGATCCAGGATGTTGGGCACTTCAGTTAGAAGGCCGGTCAATGGCCCCTCTCCATAAGATTCATCATCATCGGCGTCTTCCTCGTCCATTATGTCCTCCACATAGTCGTGAGCATACTCATGATCATGATCATGATGGTGATGGTGGTGATGATGATGATGATGGTGATCTTGGTCATGGTCGTGATCACACTGGCATTCGCACACATGGTCGTCTTCGTGACCAAGATCGTGGTCGTGATCATGATCGAGGTCATGGTTGCACTCGTGATGATGGTGGTGATGATGATCGTGGTCATGATCATGATCATGCTCGTGATCGTCGTGTTCACAGTGATGGCAATGTTCGTGATCTGACAGCTCTTCCTCCTCAACAACACCTGGCGGCGGAGAATGGTCTGTCCCGCAAGAGTGAGCGTATCGATGTACCAGATTATTGCGACAATGCTCCAGGCGGCTCTGAGCAAACTCCACAGATGGCATCAAGACAAGCCATTCCTCGTAATTCGGATCACGGGCATTCAGCCACCAAGTATCAACTTCTCTCGAAACGCGGCCATAAGCACGGTCTTGTTCAAATTTGTCCGTCTCATCAGGCTTCCATACTGGGTTGATCTTCTCCTCGGTATTGGCAACATCTCCAGGAACATCCACAGATCCATCTGGAAGCCAGTTCCAAGCCAGTGGCCGAATGGGCGCGAGGTTTCCCGGCGGCTTCCCGGCTTGGTTCTGGGCGTAATCTTTAAGAAGCTTCCTGGCAGTGTCGCATAGCTTGGAGTTTCGATCAAGCCAGTGTTGGACCTGCCTCTTTGCCACGTCTGGTCGGAAGCCTGAACCGTCGCCAAGACTCTCTTCGGGGCCTGAAAGAGCACCGTCATCATCGAAGAGAACATCAAACCAGAAGGACATCTTGTTCCTGTCATGCTTGGCCGTCCAGTTGTGAGCTTGTTGTAACGATGTTACTAGAAGCTTTTTGTCTAGGTTGTCTGTTAGTTTGCTAGTGTAGATTTCGACACCACGGATACCCACATAGTTCTGTGACATCCCCAAGTTTTAATCTCTGGTTCTCATCGAGAATCTCCCCGTCGTAGCCCTTACTAGTTACGTTGACACATAGAATGATTGTCTGATAGACCATTTGATCAAAATGAACCGCGGCGCAGATATCTTGTGGGACCTCGGGCTCAGCATTCACGAGAAGATTCCTCGCAATGTGCATGAGCTTAATGAGAGTGCCTAAATCCTCCTTGATTGACACATGATTCATAACAATCAGGGCAGTGCTCTCCTGAGGAGTAACGCCCTTTTCTGGGTCGTTGAGGCTTGACAGTGGGCCGACAGATCGTGTGGTGAGGCTGGGTATGGCAGCTGCAAAAATTCTTGTGAGCCAGATCCAAATCGCCACATTTCTCGAGATGGCTTCGCTGCACGCTCGTTAGTGATGAGGCTCGCATAGAGTACGAGGCCAAGACTCACCGAGCCTTGCGTAGTGTATGTGTCTTTTCTAATGTTTTTGTGATCATGGAGTTCACTTTGGCTGCCGTCTGGGGACCCATGGGAGGGGACTGAGTATAGTGGCCTTCGAGACAGACGAGGGCAGCAGAAAAGCATCGCTCCTCGATGGTCTCATCAGGACCATCCTCATGAGCATCGTTGAGCAAATTGTCGTTGTCTGGAAGTCGCGTCATTTTTTCATCTCCCGTCATGGCATTCATACACGGTCGTTAACAGTCGATATGATATGTATGTAGCGTTGTGGCTGTATTTGGTTGGTGAGGTTGTGGTGGGCTAAATTTTTGGCGGAGCTAAGGTCGGAAAATTTTGGCCGGCTTGGTCAGCACTCAAGACGAAGAAAGAAGTTGAGGCAAGTATGAGCAGGCCCTGTCCTAGGTAGACGGCCTATAAAGTTGCAGGTTAACAACAAGAACATAGAGACATTCAACTCTTGTCGCGAAATCCAAAATGTTTTTGTTGGGTCGATATCGAGAGTGTGAAACTATTGACTTGATGTGAAAGATAGAAATTCAACCCCACCATACAAACATGAGTGAGGTAACGCAAGGCCGCAGCAGTCAACAGATACCAACACAAGAAATCTACTTAAGGAGGGAGATGAAAGGAAAGAACGAAATCATTCTGTACAACACCTCGAGTCTTGTTGAAAACCTACAGAACGACCTTTGTTGGCTGATTTCAAGATAATGTAGAGGCTAGATACCTCCTAAGTGAATTAATTACTTTATTATGACATCCATTGATAATAGAGTGTAGTCAGGCTCCTCCTGCACGGGAGGTCACAGCAAGCTCACTTATGAAAAAAATAGTAGACCATAAATCCATCAACACCATACCTCCTTAGATATCTAATTAATCTAATACCCGACCAGAGGAACAACAATCTCATGCCAAAAAATTGTTATCTTCAAATGAGCCAACCAATAGCACAGCTCATAAGGGTCCACGACCCCTCCATCCCACCTCTGCCCAAGCACGTAAGCTTGGTCATGGCAGCGGGGTAGGTTGAAGTTGGTCCGTTGAGCTAGATACAGCAGATATTTCCAAGTGACGACGATAACCTCCCCTTCTCACCAAACGTTCCAAGCCTTTGCTCCAACTAAATTCCGTTTCAATTAATCAATATGGGTGACCTACCCACTACTTTTGACAGTGTGTAGACTATTCATACCTCTACTATCCATACGTCCGCAGTGCTGATTCTAACCCTCTACTCGTAGAGCCTGTCCATATCGCCGTAATTGGTGGTACTGGTCTCGGTCAACTCGAAGGCTTTGAACCCGTCGCTTCTCTTAACCCAATCACACCTTGGGGACCTCCTGCGTCGCCGATCCAGATTCTCTCCCACAAAGGCGGCTACGTCGCCTTCCTTGCTCGCCACGGTATTCACCATCAGTTTGCTCCTCACGAGGTTCCCAACCGCGCCAACATCGCTGCTCTGCGGCATATTGGTGTTAGATCCGTCATTGCCTTCTCCGCCGTCGGTTCCTTGCAAGAAGAGATTAAACCTATGGACTTTGTCGTTCCCGACCAGGTCATCGATCGCACAAAAGGGATCCGTCCCTTTACATTCTTCGAGGGCGGTGTCGTTGGACATGTTGGCTTCGCCGACCCTTTCGATGCAGGCCTTGCCAAGGTGGTCAAGGCTTGTGCAGCCCATATGGACGGTGAGGGTGTCGTCTTGCACGAGAAGGGCACAGTCATTGTAATGGGTAAGAAACCAGTTTTGAGAATCCACAAATTCATCATCATCTCTGACGAAAAATACAGAGGGGCCGCAATTCTCGACTCGCGCCGAGTCGCACATGTATCGATCCTGGGGAGGGTCTGTTATCAACATGTCGACCCTTCCTGAAGCTAAGCTTGCCCGTGAGGCTGAGCTGGCCTACCAGGTCATCGCTATGGCAACTGATTATGATTGCTGGCACTCATTTGAGGATGTTAATGTCGAGTTGGTCATCAAATACATGAAGGCCAACAACGAAAATGCCAAGCGACTCGTAGCTGGTGTCCTAGACCGACTCGCTGAACTAGAGAATAGCGACCTGGTCCAAGCTAAGCACTGGGCTGGCGCCTCTCAAGGAGCCGTTAAGTTCATGACCAAGCCCGCTGGTCGTGATCCTGAGGCTATGAAGAAGGTTGAGTACCTTTTTCCTGGCTTCTGGGAGGAGTAGTGGTCAGTGGCCGACAGGAGAAAGAGACGGATATTCCAGGGTATACAGGGATAGATAGGCATTTATTGCGATAAAGGCGTTACTGCAAAATGGCGGAACACTCATTGGCAACATTGGTCATCGATATGAGTTGACACCCAGTGTCGGCTTGCTCATCGATGGATGGCACTTCTAAAATCATGCATTTGTCGATTGACATGAATGCCCAATTGAGGTCAGAACAACATGGGCCATCGAGATCATAAGCTCTAATTACTGATGACCGGACCTTTCTGATAGGACGGCAAAACATGTTCACGACGTCACCAGGCTACGACTCGAGAGTCAATGGGTGTTGAATGACCCCTGGTCCCTGACAAGGGTTCGTTTGCTGCATCATCCACACCCGAGAGTCATGGCTGAAGATGGCTTATTTTGTGGCAGCCGATTTCTGCTGTCACGCTTCCATGTCGTGTTTTCTCTCTTGTTTTCTCAGGACCTGCATATGCCAGTTGATGTGGCAAAAAAGCGGCTCTTACGTAGTTTGTTTTGGTCCACTACGTCGCATGCATTAACTCTTTTCTTGCTTGGTGTTTTTACCACGAAACATTGAGGCCCTCTTGACTCCAACAACGGCATGCTGTAAGAACAACTCAGGACACGAGTCGTAACCTTTCGGGACCACAATTAGTTTTGGAGCGTTCTTGTGCCTTGTTGTACTGTATCCATGTTCGTGAATCATGAATCGGCAACGGCCCGCCCATAAGGGCAGATGTGCTAGGGTCCTTGTCAAATGTTACCTGGCATTTCTTGCAGCTTACATTAGGCTCGTAGCATGGATGGTCCAAGCGATGTCCATTCAGAAGAGAAACTCTTTCACACCTTGAATCCCTCTATACACCTCTTGAGTGTTGCTGGCAACCCTAGACTCAAGGAAGCAATAGTTGGAGATCCTCTTGATTAATAATTTGATCGTCTTACCAACGTGGCGCTTTGTAGAGACATAGCCAAGCCCAAGTACTTTCCACAGGGACCGGGCCGTGATGCTCACTACACCCTCTTTACTGCGCGCCCATTAGATGCAGACGCCGCTGGACTGCATCTTGAAAGAGGTTCGATCAACAAGATTCATCTCGGCCGGGACGCTGGCGTATCCGGTCGCAGCATACACAAAGCTCACTCCGACTCCGCGCTCTCTGGAGCTCCTGTCGTCTCAGTTGTTTTCTCTTTTGTTCAGGATTCTTATGCCCTAAGCTTTTCGCTCAGAAACAATTATGGTGGTCTCAAGAGTCAGGACCAGAGCACTCCAACAGTGTCTTAAGGCCAAGCCTTGGCGTGCATCACAGGTACTGTTTTTTATTCTCATCATAATCACATTACCCGTTGTAAATCGAACATTCGATTGTTTGTTAGCAAAGAGTATGTGCCCACCTTTCACCTCCTGGCATCCATTCACGGCAGGCGGAGCAATCGACAGCTTCGAAAAGCTGTCTGAGAGCAGTGGAGAGAGGAGTGACCCCTAAAAACGGCATTGATGAAAAACAGCGCCAACCGGGCTTGCAGGCCGATCCAATATACGCCGGTCTCCGTGTTGCCAGGTCCGGGGTGTGACAGACTCCGTCCACGTCGACTCCGTAGTCACGGCGGAAGCACAGGCCTCCGGCGCGGGATAGCGGAGCATTTGGAACTAGTAAGATCCAAGTTCGGTAATGTTTGAGAGCTGCAGAAGCTTGAGCATACATACTATGAAAAATCGTGTTCACTGATGGGTGGTCCATGGTGTTTCCGGTCACTCCCCGACAGCACTGCACTGCTAGGAGAGAGTCAAAATGAGCAGCATTTAGTATGCAGAAAGATAGCTGAAATAGACGCCCCATATTCTCCACAGATATCACCAGAGGAGCGATGTTTGCTTTTGTGTCGTGTGCATTTTTCAGCTGTTATCACTCAACCGGCCCCTTCGCCCGAGCCCAACTACCAAGACAAGAGTGGCTTTTGCCAGCTGAATGCCCCCGAATATTTCGTTCTTCGTGTTGACATGACCCCAGATAGAACTAGGGCTTGATATGAAAGCGGGACATACAGAATGGCGACAGTGTCATGACCATACCTTGACTCGCGTGCACACGTAACACGTTCGGTTATATGTCTCGTTCTTGGCTCCAGCTTGGCTCTCGCTGACTCAAAATCGGTCGTTCATCACCTAAGCCTTGGAGCTGCGCTACCGAGCGCTTGCCTGCATGAATTAGGTCCTTGTTTGGATTTCCATCTACCGGTCTCGCAGGAGAATAGAGTATGAGCGTGATGGGGATTGCAGTAGTTGTGACGCCAGCAAACGAAAGCTCTATTTCTGCAACAGACTGGTGGCCCTTCATAAAGACCCCATGTCCGTAGTTCCTTCTCTTGGGGTCAGTCGTGGTGTCTCTTGTTAGCATTTCAAGTCTCGACAGCCATCCACTCTATTGTCGTACGAATACCTATGGCAGCTGAGTTAATGATCGACGGGGGTCAACATGGGCTTGCACGTACTTTTGTCCTTTAGTGGTTGATCCCACGTGGCATGTGACAGACAGGAAGAAGCAAAAAAACAGGAATATCAATCAATGCTCATGAGTACAGAAAACACGCAAGACGTTGTCGGCTGTAGGACAAGCCAGGATGTACCGGAGCATTTGGATGCAGGTGATGATATCTCTGGAGCACCAACTTGCAGGGAACTTGCGAGGCGAATAAGCGATAGTGTCGTGGCTTGCTTGTCAAGTATCCTCGAGTACTGAAAAATCTATTGCACTGTGATGATGCTGGCTTTTCATTTGTCCATCATAACTGACAGAGCTGCATCACTAACAGCCACCGTAATTCAGCCAGCCCGGCGCGGGGTGTTTTCCGGTCGAATGGCAGGGTAAGCGAGTCGGCAATAGTCAAATACCTGGTGATTGTGAGGTTGCCTGCCTACTATGCAAGCGAGGATGCAGGTTAATAAAATGTCTTGGATCTCGGATCACGCTTAACTCAGCCGCGGCCTTGTAATTGGCCTCGGCTAGCGGTTCAGCAAGCACGATCGACTGCTCCTGCTGTTTCCGTGTTAGGCCCTTTGAAGATGACTGCTAAATGAAAATCTTGGCGCCCCAACATATCACATAAGGCATCATGACATGACATGACACAACACAACATAATACAACATGACACGACATTACATTACATTGGACATTGGAACATTGAACCGTGCCGTGTCTTGTTTGTTGATGAGCGTTTTAAAAGCTCGAGGACAAGGATCCGTCTGATGTGATCAGCATTGCCAATGTTTTCAGCCGTAACCTGGAAAAGGAAAGGTTAATTACTCGCTACTCCACATGCCTGCCATGGCATGAATTGTGGTTCTCTTCATGATTGTTTGCTTTTTTGAGGCTCTCGCAATATGACAGCTTCAACTCGGACGACGGCAGTTTTTATGTGGTGAGACCAACCAGCAAATAAGAGTGCGTTGAGTTGGATATGCTCCAACGTAGAAAGTTGACGTCGTAGGTTGAGCTCATATCGTCACATTCCCATCTCAATTAGGCTACCAGTGATTTCATAAATTGTGGTTTGTGTGTTGTGTCCTGCGCGTTGTGTGTTATCCCCCCTGTCCATGCCCTGGCTCCTCGCTTGATCGCTGCGTTACCGCCCACGACCTTGTCCACTTTCAAAAAAGGTAACTATTGACGTGACAGCGCGGGTTGGCATCCTGGAGGACATCGAATAAGATGATATTGTAGGCGATAAAGCAGTGATTCGGAACAAAACAACTATGGGGAGCCTTTACCAGTCTGTCGGGAGTGGCGAATCAGTGAAGGCCTGGCGACACCCCTAGCCCTTCCGGCCCTGAAGTCCGGTAGGTCTGGAGGAACCAGCTCTGCGAATGGACAGCACCATTAGAGAGTATCCATGCTCCTGTGTTACCACACTTCTCCAATCCCGAGCCAGGATGACAACCCCAATCACGATCTATCGGCCTCCTTGCTAGCTAGATACAGCCCAAACTGTGATGTGAGCGAGCGTCCCAGCATACCCTGTCTTCTATTCGGAGTATATCGGCCTCCAAATCTGTGAAAGGCATCGTTTGTATCACTTTCTAAGACTAATAAGTACTATGGAACAGGCTTCAGCTTACTGGACTCCCACTCAAAACTCCCAAAGCAAAGCAGAGGAGTACTTTGCTGTTCGTGCTTTAGCAAACGCTCATCCGTAATAAGGCTATAAGAGCAGTGATATGACTGTGGGCGACCCTCCATCAGGATAGAGGGATAGAGTGGTGTGTTCAGAGGGAGACCTGTGGGTCAAGATGTATAAATCCACCCCAATGGTTCAGGTGGCCGATAGCGTTCATTATAAAAGGCTGCGTCCTGTCATCGGACGCAAGCAAGCTCTCATAAGAGTCAATGCATACTCGCCAATTTGCGATATCTTGCCGTTTTAGGCGGCAACTATACCCGGTTCATAACAAGGCAGTTGGGCTTTTCCCGTTGTGCTAAAGACTAGGGGCTGGGTCTCAACATGAAGGTGTCTGAATTGAGTTCATCAGTCGGCGGTTAAGATCACCAAGGGGTCGTATGCTGACAATGCCACTAATCCAAACCCATGGGGGATAGTTGGACATCTGTCGTGTGACCCTGCTCTTTTGATTTAATTTACACTCGACCCAACAGGGCTCTGGAGAGATCTGCGATAGAAATAGAAACATAATGATTGAAAAAGGGTGTGGGAAACTACGAGCTTCTGTTGAAGTTAACAACTGATGGCTGGCGAATACCAACAGCCATGCAAGCCGCGTTGCCAGATATTTGTCTTACATAGAGCTCATCTAAGCATTAATGCCTTCCATCCAAATCCCTACAGAATACATTAATTACGCTTGAGACTCAAGGCCCCAATTAAGTCTAGGCGGACCGCGGGAAGAAAAGGGGAAACCATTTTAGCACCACGGGAGTTCCCTTCCTTGCCCTTAGTTGAAGCCAAGGCGTTCTTCCATACATACAAACGAGCCCCATCAAGAGCGGTGGCGCTTGAGTTTAATGCTCGTGGCTACCAGAGGGTCCGTACAGTACTTCACCATGGTTAAGGCCGTTGAGAGCTTCGTAGTTCACACATCATCTTATATAACAGCAGGGGGTATGTGGCCAGATTTGCCAGGTCTCAGAATTTAGTTTAGTTTAGTTTAATTTAGTTTCATGCCAGTTTAGTCAAGCGCGTAACCTCGAACCCTGGTAATGACCGCGGGCTATTTTTCTGCATCTCACTCTTGCAGCACACCTCTACTTTAGGGCGAACCACATTGGATCAGAGGTGGACACTCCTATACACAGGGATCTTTTTTTTTTTTTTTTTTTTTTGCAGAATCCATCTAAACTCCAACTCTGTCAAACTCTTCAACTGCATTGATTCACTGCGCATACGTGCAGTAGCGGCTCAACTGCAGCAACAGAACAGGTACGCAATCTTCCCCACCACCCCCATATCACAGGCCATCGAGAGATGCAACAATGATCTGTGCCGCGTTAGAATGGGGCACAATGGGGCCGAGCATGGTCAAGTAGCCGGAAAGCATGCTTTTCCCAATAGTAAATTAACAAGCGGTCAAGGTGTTGAGAATTTTAACCGTGGGATGGCGACAATGGCATGCTCCATCCTCGGAAAGACTCGCCTTTGTTCCTCGAGACCTACAATATGATCCCAGACGATTTGCACCAAGGGTTCCCAATAGAACAGCTGAGGGTGTCAGGAACCGCAGTTGAGATAAATAGTCTGAGGATCGATAACGCCATTGTATAACCCGTCACGCTTTCAGTCCAAGAAGAGGAGCGACTCAAAGTCTTGTAGCCAATGAGGACCGACTCAAACCACGCTATCTTCTCTTCCCGTCTGTCACGCTCATGTTGCTCTCTAGCTTGAGCGGGATCCGTCTCGAACCATGACGTGCATCTGCTTGCCTCCCACCGTTCAAGGCTGGTCAGATCGGGGGTGGGCAAAGTGCCCTGCCCTGCCCTACCCTTTCGTGTAGTCATCTTGCACTTCGGGGTTCTCTTCTCTGCGTCAACGTGACTAGTCATCTTTTTAGAACCTGCCACCAACTTCACCTGACTTTTCCACGTACCACAGCAGTCGAGACGTGGAGTTGGAAATAGCGCCCGGTGCGGCTATAACGGGTGAAGGCGGGTCCGTGGGGATAAAGATGGGGGATTATTTAGGGATTGGAGAGCAACTATCATTGGATTGAGCCCATATCATGTCCAATTAAAGGTCCTTAGTCCATATTTGCTGGTTGGCTTGTGCTGTTTTACGAGTTTTGCAACACAACCTCCAGCAATTGTGGAGGGAACCTGGGACCACAGGCCACAGGCCCCCAAATGCCTAAATGGGCTCTTGTTTCTCACCACATCCTGGAGCCTCATTAGCGTGCTCTGCAGGGGCATGGCCTGCCTAGGTACCGTGGCATGAGGGTTAAAGCCGAAGCCGAAGCCGAAGTCTTTATGGGAGTATAAGAAATGGTATGGGCTTCACATGGGGACGCACTTATAAGAATAACACGAGAGCGAGGTATCTGAAACAAGGCAACTGAAGTTATTTTGAGTACCGGCAAGAAAAGAAAACAAAACAAAACAAAACAAAACAAAACATAAGAAATAGAAAAACAAACAGAAATAGAAACAAGAAAAGAGAAAACAAGCAGCCCCAAAGAGCGAAAACAAGGGTCTTGATAGCTTTTCCAGCACATACCGGAACCCCATGTCTTATGGTGGGGAGGTCAATGAATGTCACCCTCCACGATTTCGCCCTAATGTAGGATGAACCACTTCTGGTCAGGCCTGGGACATGGCCAAAATCCATCCCGTTTCATTCTACCACCTTACGCATGCAAACGCATTCGAAGTGCTGGGGTATAGCTATGGGGGTAATGGGTGTGTTATCCAGTAGCAGTTGCATTGCCTATGCATTGCATTGCACTGGCACTGACATTGAGCTGTCAAACTGGCACCTCAGGAAGAAGAAAAAAAAAAAGAAAAAAAAAAGTCAGACATTGCGCAGCTTCGTCTTCATGAGAGGGCAGGCTTTGTTTCAACAGACAGGATCCACGCTGCCACAGCGGCAATTCCTTTTTCTCTTTCTCGAATTGCCTCAAATCAGAACGGGAAGAAAAAAATCATATCACGGCCCTTGCTAGGTAATCCGGTGCGTGCCTGCCTGCCTGCCTGCCTCGTTTGCCCTCGCATTCCCATCGTCTGCGGACCTTCTTCGACTCATCCCTGGGCGGTTGTCTCCATTGAGCAGTGGCAGCCGGTAGCAGTTGGTCCGTATCTACCAGTGCCATTGACAGCGGTAGTGATTGCAGGAACAGTCTTCTCACATCTTGTTGCCAGGGTATAAGAATCGAGCAGCGCGTGCCCTCAATCGCAATCTCTTCTTTCTCTCCTCGCTAGCATCGAGATTGATGTGGACGCACTTGACGGACAACACGTACCCTATCCAACACCTTTACTGAATATAACGCTGTCGTATCGTGTCATATCCTATCGTTCCACAACGCGCGCTTCTATTTGAGCCCTTCCTGAATGGTATTGTCGACCCCGAGCCGTGGAAACTGTTTGAGCGTACCGGGCCTTGTTAACTTTCAAGTCTAGTCACGCGTTCCTCCAATTTGCATAAGGACCTTGAAAAACAATACTTGAATATTGATTGATCTCCTTCGATTGCAATGATGAGCCACAAGAATAATGCTCCTGCCCATGGAGCCGTAGTCGACATTGGTGGTAGCAACATGTATGACGATGTCGGCAAGCGACTGGAACAGGCCCTCATGGCCCCATACTCTTCAACCTCCAAGCCCACGCTGCCCGACGAATTGCTGTACGATGATGTAGGCCTGCCGATCTGGAACCAGATCATCTTCACCCCTGAATTTTATCAGACACATGACGAGATTGCCTTGTTTGATAAGCATAGCGCCGACGTTGCTGCGCGATGCCAAGCTGGTGTCACAATTGTCGATCTAGGCGCTGGGTTAGTCCATCCTCTATTGCCCCGCACTCTACCCACCCTCAATGAGCGGTGCTGTTAAGCTTACCCTGTTCATACTAACACGACTTCGATCAGTGACACTCGCAAGGTAGGCCATCTTCTCGCCGCCTTTGAAAAGGGTAAAGTTCCCGCCAAGTACCTCGCATTAGACATCTCCCGATCTTCGTTGAACCACAATGTCAAATACCTTGTGGAGCAGCACCCGAGCCCTGAATCCTCTGTCACTTGTGCTGGTATCTGGGGTACCTTTGGCGATGGCATGAACTATGTCCAAAAGATCTCAACACCCCGTCTCTTCCTTTCGTTGGGTTCGGTCCTCTGCAACGATCCTTGGCCCGAGGCACTCGCTCACCTGAAGTTCTGGGCCGATGCCCTTCGACCTGACGACTTGCTTCTGATTGGAATGGATGGCCACACTCTTCCCGGGAACAAGGAGAAGATCTGGAACGCCTACCACTCTTGCGACGACCTTTACCATAAGTTCTTCTTGAATGGTTTCAAGCATGCCAATCGCCTGGCAGGTGAGGAATGGTTTCGCGAGGAGGATTGGGAGTTCCTCGCGCAGTTGGAGGAGGAGCCAACTACTCGCCATCGTTTCTTTTTCCGGGCCAAGAAGGATGTGAAGCTCGACAAGATGGGCCGCACAATCCAGAAAGACGAGGAATTCGATTGGTTTGATTCTCACAAGTACGGCGAAGACAACGTGCGCCTCATGTGTTACAAGGCAGGACTGAGCGTAATTGATGTCTGGCAGGCCCCAGAATCGGAGTTCCGTAAGTTCCCTCCTACTAACGTCCTATAGCGATTTTTTTCTTCTCTTCTCTTTTCTCTTTTCTCTTTTTTTTTCTTTTACGATTTCATACTGATGGTTTTCAGGACAATATCTCGTTCGTCGTAAAGACAGCAAGGACCAGCGAGACGACGCCGACAGTGCCGTTTCGGGAGTCAGTTATTAATCTGTCTCCGCGGCTGGCCGCTACTGTCAAATCTAATTCCTAAAGGAATTCTCACCAAAAGGAGGGCAACTATTGCTGCAATTATCTGCAAAAGATACCTTGTACGGGCATCGTGATCCCTAGAAGGATGGACAGATGAAAGTATTGGTTGGTTGGTTGGTTGGTTGGTTGCGTTGCGTCAGGTCAGGCACAGGGTTTCCTCTTCTGAGTCGAGGACCTTTGCAACAAGGTGTTCCCACCAAGGGTACCTCTTACCGATAGCTTTGGGGAGAGCATTTGGTTCTGGCTGGATTTCTATCTCTTTGTCAATCCATCCCCAGATGCGCTTGAGCGCTTGGTATAAGGGAGGAACGCTCTGAGGTGATGATTAGCCCCTAATTCTGTAACTAGAGTAATATGCAGTAGACATAGGCAAGAGCAGAACCAGCCTGCGTCTTGCCATAGATTACCAAAAATAGGAAGTGGTGTGCATTTCTGTTTTTACACTTACACTACGGACTGGTGTTTGAACCACTTGTTTGAACCAGTCCCTCGAGACGGCCTTGTGGACAGGATTAGTAGCGAGTAAACCCAAAAAGAATACTGGTAATAGAGGCGCTTGAGCCGTGAAGTGAGATCCCGACGTAGGCATAATTCGTATGCACTGGGCAAGATCGTCAAGATTGGCGAGAACTTCCGGGTG
>PVPY01001305.1:0-16756 GCA_002982035.1 Fusarium algeriense | reverse complement strand
TCTCTCCCCTTTAACCCACCCCCGCGTTGCTTGTGTTTTTGTGTATTGTATTGTCTTGTCTTGTCATTTATTTTTTTTTATTTCCAGAGTTGAAGGTCACCAAGTCATGCGCCGTTGCATCCTCGACAGCCCTTCCACGTCGAATTGACAGCGCCCTTACGAATCCGTTCGCCGATCAAACGAGTCGAGTCGATAATTAATTAATTGCGACCGCCCAAAATGACGGCGTTTGAAGCAGAGATATGGACTTGGTATAGTCTATCGTGGTTAATCGTCATTGCGAGAATGTAAGACAATGTCACCGAAGGATCAATTGGGTTTTTACTGACCCTACCTGCTAGGATATCACGACGGATGTTACTGGGTTCAATCAAGAAGCTTCAAGTTGAGGATTACTTGATGATAGTAGCAATGGTGCGCCACCACCACCACCACCACCGACCCAACATAATACCGCAATGTCTAATAGCTCTCAGTTCACCGATACGGTTTTAATGGTCGGCATGTCGATTATTTCGCAAACGAGTAGTAACCTCATCGATCCCAGCGAACACGTAGTCCTCGATGCGCAAGAAATAAAGACACGAGAGTATGGATCGAAATGGGTCTTGGTCGTTGAACAAATGCAAATTGTCACTATTTGGCTTATGAAGTATTGTCTTTTGGTCATGTACAACCGCCTCACGTACGTCGTCCACCCGATTGTCAATTACAAGTCTAACATTTACCCAGAATGAGTTTGAGTCAGAATCTGGCCGTCAAGTTTGTCGCTGCTTATGTCACTCTTGGTTTCCTCATCATGGAGATCTTGTACCTTGGCGTTTGGTGTCGTCCATTTAACCAGTATTGGGCTGTTCCTCCAAAGAACAGTATGTTGCATCAATCTTCAATTGAACCAAGCTAACCTTTACAGCGCAATGTTCTGCTGCGACCAACCATCTCATCACCAACGCCGTCATCAATATTACATCCGATATAATGATCATTCTCATCCCAATGCCCATCTTTCTCAAGTCTCAGCTGCCATTAAAGCGAAAAGCTGTTCTCATTGGTGTATTCGCATTGGGCGCCTTCACTGTAAGCGCCAAGCTCACTCAGTCCACCTGAAACCCAAACTAACACGCACAGATCCTCTCCGCCATTCTCAACAAGTTCTACAGTTTCAACGAGCCATTCGGATCGAATTGGACATTCTGGTACATCCGCGAATCCTCTACCGCAATCATAACCGCCAATCTTCCCTACATCTGGACCCTCCTCCGTCGTATCTTCAAGCTCGGATCATTCAGCGGTTCAACTTATGGAAAGGGCACAAACAATCCCTCAAAAGCATACCGCTCAAACTTTACCAATCATCGCTCCGTCATGCGCTCTCAAGTCCATGCGGAACATAATCTTCATCCCGTCGACAGCGAAGAAGAGATCAACGCCACATACGCTCTACCGCTCAAGATCTACGCCAAGCACGAGATTCAAATTACGAGTGAAGATGCTGGTCCTGAAGATAGAAGAGGACCCGTGGGGTGTATTCCTGATGAATTGATGAGCCATAGCAAGGATAGCGTACGGAGCGATGGAGAGACTAGCTCTGAACGATCAGCTGCTGGTGTTGTCAAGGTTTATCACGGAGTATAGAACGACCATTTGTTTTAATGTTTTGATGATTTGGGTAACGCCTGGATCAGATACCCAGCGATGTATAATTTGCCCTGATAGATAGAAACGTGCCTGCCTATAGCACCAGAAGCGATATCAACATGCTTTCGTCACAAGTAACCGAGCTTCAAAGCACTCAACGTTTGGGAAATCTCATGCTAAGCTTGAGCGGCCTATCTTGGGCTTAGCCTACCACTTCTCGTATGACAGCTTTGACGTGCCAAGACTAGCGAGTCAGTTCCCCCAAACTTGACCTTTACCAACAAAGAATAGCTTCGAACGGATTGTCAAAGCTCAAATTCCGCTCTCCTTGACTAGCTCTGTTCTCGGTAAGCTTTGATGTTCGCATCCCCGGTACAATTCCGATGATCGGCGTGCTCGGTGGAAGAATGCATTGCTAGGTTTCTCCGCGAACTATTGTCCTTCTTTGTGGGGGTTAAAAGGTGTCTAGTAGGAATTTGGATAAGATGTTGCAGATCCGGATAAAGGGGCTCGAGTTAGTCTGATTTCTGACTGATAGGTGTTATCGGTCCGGAAGGGTTCAGATAGCGTCACCAAGCACAAGCACGTGGCTGTCAGCTATCTTTGGCTGACTCGCGATAGACTACGGTCTTAAATCTAGGCCCGCTGCTGCATTTCGTATGTCGTTATCTCAGACTATTGAAAGTCCCTTGTCGATAACCCTTTTCCATCAGACGATGTCTGGTTGAACTTGATTGAGCTGATACTTGGTAGTCGGACCTCGAAGACCATTAAATCTAGAACCGTAGGATTGACAATAGATCAAGGAAACTACTTCCGATATTACTGTCAGAAGGCTCGTCTGGAGTCATGGCATCCTTTGACTTAACTCCAACATTCTCGGCTTGTAGCGCATTGATAAGAAACTCGATCCGTTCCACCAACCCAATTTGCTAGGTAGCGTCTTATTTCTTCTTATCTTTTTCTCTAGCCTGCAAACTATTTATCTGTTCGGCATCAGCTGATTTTGTCTCCAAAAGGCAGTTAAGTCTCCCTCATCACTTGAATTACTCTACAGAACCATTGTGTACAACATTAAGTCACTGTGTTAACATCCAGACTCTATCTTTAGTTTATGAATAACTCTAACTCATTAGAATAGACGAGGCAGATACCTTGTCATTGATTATTCAATAGAATGCTTCCTATGAATCGATTGTACATGAAGAGATGAGAGGTTTAAAGATGCTTGAGGCCCCGGCATAAAATTAAATGATACATCTTGACACATACAGGCGATAAATAGCATGTGGATATGATTGATGAATTCAAACAAGAGTCGAGATTGGACAAGGGGCTGCAAACACGCTTGCAACCTTGAAATCGCCAGCTCGAGACAAAGTTGGAGGCATGGACCCCTCTGATTGTATATACACTGATTGAAGATTCTTATTGCGTAGCCTTAGGCCCTTTGACCTGAACTGGTTAGCCTTTTGTAGAGTAGAGTCTTATTTGACTGATAGTCAGCTTTTCTCGCAGGTATTTCGGTACAAGAAGTTTCGAGGCTCTAGGATCGATCAAAGAGCCCTAACATGCGAGGCCTCCACAAGATCGATGGAGCATGTTTAATTGCAGTACAAATAATGTGTCATTTGGCATTCTTACTATTTGAGGCTATAGTAGAGAAAAATATTAGCTCTCCTCTAAGCAATGCACACTCATTATACCATTCACAGACCATTTGCCTACATAACGCAACACTCATCAGCAGGCTTCGTCCCTCTCAAATCCGCCCCCTCCCCTATCCTAATCAACATCTCCTCCTCCTCTGGCGAGTCTACCCTCGGCGCTAATCTCTCTTTCAGTTCCGCAAACTTGTCCTTCCACCAATACCCAACCTTCATCCACTGCGTAACAGTCCAATCCTGCTGATACTCCTGCAACGTCATCTCCAACTGCGCCTTCATCCCTGGTTCATCCGTAGCAGCCCACGCAATAGCCAACGTCAGCGGAACATGGCTTGCCCCTAATGGTCGATACTGACTTATTCGATCAGCGAGGGAAACTACCTCGGATGAACATAGCGCTGCTTCACCAACGAGTGCGAGATTATATGGGTCAAAGGCTTGCATTAGTTGGCCCATTATTACAAGCACGGTTAGGAGAACTGAGTAGGCTGAGTTGTAGGAGCGTGAGAGGCGGAGTTGCATTGGTGTTGGGGAGTAACCGGGTGCCCATGTAACTACTTTCACGATTTCGGAGAGTTTGCGTAGGTCGCGGCATAATCTGTGGTATGCACATGTGATTTCCATGCGGTGTAGTTCAGGGTCGTTTATAAAATCTGGTAGTCTTCCCAGATTTCGTATGGAAAGACTTGGTATTCCACCTGCGCCTTGGCCTTCTTTTTGTGCTTGTGCACTTTCGGGTGTTGTGGGGGGATTGTTCTTTTTGAAGTTGTCGAGCATGTCCCAGAACCATTTTTCTAGTCTGACTTTGGGGTTTGAGATACTTTCTATAATCTGGACATGTTAATATGAGCCTCGAGGCTGGAGGCGAGATGGGAACTTACGACTGGGACGCAGAATGTCAAGAGCATTTCTGTTTCGAAACCAGCTTTCCAGTTCTCTCGCGCAGCTGCTTTGAGAAGATATGCCAAACCTTGACCGTGACTTGTAGTAGGATCATCATCTCTTCCCAGCCAGCCCTGAAAATGTCATTATTGACCAACACCAATATCAGGCCTTCAGGAACTCACTCACCTGGCAAATCATGATGAGATAAACCGCACACATAGTCTCAGGCATCCTCGCCTTGGCAGGATCCTCCAAGCACAATCTCAACGAACTAATAGCTCTCACATATTTCGTAAGCGCATCAACAGTCTGATACCCCTGCGGTCTATGCAGCGTAGAAAACGTCGTAGCCAACGCATCAGCCGATGCATCAAGAGCTTCATTCCTCCCCAATCTCGCAGGGATATGCCGAAGAAAGTCTCCATAGCATGTAATATCATATCTCAAGTCCGTAATCTCCAGCCGTGAAACAAGGGTCTGCGTGACAATTGTTGTCTTGTTACTTGGGACTTTAATCAACGCGTGATGAAAGGAGATGGGTGATTTTGAAGATCGTGAACTTGAAGTCGTAGTATCATCTTCTGTGTCGATGTTTTGCAGAGATATACTGTCTCCAGACTCCAAGGTTTGGACTTTGAACTTGTAGCGCTGTTTGCCAACGTTGATACACGGAATATCAAGTCTTTCACATCTCGCGCATTTAGGTTGCGCTTTATCACACTATTCTTGTCAACTCAACATTCTTCGGTTTCAAGTATTGACTTACCTTTTTCTTTTGCTTCCGACAGGCATCGCAGCCTTTGTAAGATGGAACGCCAGGCATGTTTAGTACAGCGGTGTATGTGACTCAAATGGGACAAGATTGATTGTTTCTGTGGAGGTAAGTAAAATGAGCTGGAAGCCGAGATAGTTAAAGCCTTCCGCTTGGCCCCGCAGACTGTTGAGAAATAAAGATGTAAGATTCGTTCAGCCTTGGAGGGACAAGGATCTGACGTGATTGGAGATGGTCTCATTGTCTCCACTTACGATGACGGAGCGCACCATTTTACTTGATTTGGAATAGTGTCATGATTGAAGCCATGAATGAGCCACGAGATTGGCATGTTAAAAAAGGAAACAATTGAGCGAGATTTGATTCGATCGTCTTATCCGAAATCTTTTGAGCTTATGTCTTTGGTAGCGAATCAAACGACAGGAATAACCTCGCATTGTCGATCCAAGGCATACACAGTCTCGATTATCCCGAGATCAGCGTTTCTGACAGATACTCAGCCTTGTACTGTACGACGAGCTGCAGTGATGATCTTTCGCCTTCTAACTAAACTGACTGCACTCCGTAACACTTGATAGGTCAAGTATAACTCTGTAGCCTGGCGGTTATTCCGAGGGACAAGAACATCACCTGCTAAACTTTGTAATCAATGTCTCTAAAATAGTCTGGATAACTTGAATTCCGTCCGTCAAGAATCGAGGCTTACACATGACTGCAGCCATGGAATAAAAGGTCCCTGCAGCGGAACTCGTCGTCATTTGTCTCAGTTACGCATCGGAATTTAATGCACGTAAAACGCCTAACCAATCAGCTCATCTCGCCACCAACAGGGCTATGCACTAACATCCCCAGTACAACCTCAGTCGCTGCATATTTACCTTTATGGGATATGGGATAAGCTTATTCTTTTGACGTTCCTCGAGAGACTGAACATAAATTGACAATGAACCCCTCACCGATCTTGGCTTGTCCAAATAATCAACCAAGACAGCAGTCAACATAAACTAATCATCACCTTGAGAGTCGTCCTCATGGAGAAACTACTCAACAAAGTCTTATACGGATCATCCAGCCCCCAAAGCTCCTCCTCCTCCTCTGGACCCCAAGTCTTCGTCATTCGTCCGCACCCCCAAGATGACAACCTTCTGTTCATCCTCTCCTCCAACGCACCTAAGGAATCACCTCCTTTATACACAATCTACAAACGACCCAGCAGCTCCAGTCTCCTCATGCATCGCGGTCCTCCATCCCCCGAAAACACAATCGCATCAGCTACCATGCATCTCAGCACATCAAAAATCGACATGTCGGTATTTAATCAACAAATGGTGATCAAGAACAGCAGCATGACAGGGAGTTGGGGGTTTCTGACACACATGGGAAAGTTCAAATGGAAAGTTAATTCAATAACCGGAAGTGGATTTGAGCTGTATGATCAAAATGGCACCAAGGTTGCTAAATATGGAAGTGCTGGGCTTGCTAAGTTTGGGGAGAAGCAAGTGAGTGTTTATGTACCAGGGGATGAGTTCTTTGTGGTTATGGTGTTGTTCTCTGCGATGGCTTCGAAGGAATTAGAAAAGATTGTTGATGAAACTGCTGGAGAGGTTGCTGGAGAGGTTGTTGGCGCGATCTTGGGAGCATAAATCTTGTTGAAGCCATAACTAAAAAGGTTAATGCATGTGAAAGTAAGGCGATTGGGTTAAAGAAGGAATAGAATTAGTGATCCTTGAATGCGACCAGCTTGTTATCTGACCTAGTAGATGATACGCAGTAGCTTTGCGCAGTCACACGTCTACTTGATCCGCCTCAGATGATGGTGTATCCTTCAAACTCCGAATAAACCGAGCTGGAACACCTCCTACAACCGTCTCCGCTTCAACGTCTTTAGTAACAACCGCACCAGCAGCTACAGTCGCGCCTCTTCCTATCGTCACACCAGGCAGAATTGTAGCTCGAGCTCCTATCCAGCAATCCGCTTCAATGCGGATCGGCAGCGCAAAAGAGGTCCCGTGAGCTTCTCTCCGGCTGTGCATGTCCGCAGCGTGAGTTCCTGTGCAGATACAGACACCGGGACCTATCAATACGCCATCCCCGATGCTTACGAGTGCGTTGTCGTAAATCGATACCCTGCTGTCTGAGTAAGATGGTTCTTTTGTAGACTGGCGAACTTACTCTCTGTTGACGTACACACCGTTTCCAATGAATATGTTGCAGCCCCATGTCAAGAAAAAAGGCGGCTCGATAGTGACATCTTTTCCCAACTTGCCAATCATATCTTTCGCTACCGCCATTCGTCTCACTTTCAACGACGCAAGGGTGCTATCATACGAAATACTCTCATCGTTGAAAGATCGCAGCTTTTTCATCGTCTCTAGTTTATATTCCGAAAGCTCTTGCGCCCGACTCGTATTGAAACTAACGTCAAAAATCAGAAACTCTCTCGCCATCAATTCAGTGAACACAAACTTCATGCCGCTTATCATCTTGGCAAACTCGTCACACCACGGGACTGGTATCTCGCTCTCTTTGAGCTCAAGGATGCGCTGCGGGTTCTTGCATGATGCAGCCATTTTTATATGTCTCGGACTTTTGCAGCGGGTCTGTGTCGGGATAGTAAAAATATGATGGGGTTCTAATGCAAGTGTTGTTTGTCGCAGAATTGGAGACGGAAAATGGGGGCGAAAAGCGGTGTGAGAATTGTCGTCTTATGTCACATTCAACCTGATAGGTCATAGATCGGCCGTAGTGTAATTAGTGTGGTGTTACATGCAATCCATATCTGGCCTCAAAGCTTCTTTTATCATTTGAGAGTAGTTTGGTGATTGAAAGTGATAAATCTGCCTGATGACATATCAGTGTCCATCTTGATTCGTTGATTGCGCATGAAGATGCCAGACCTAGTTGATCGGCAATTGATTGAATCACAAGACTAGTATTCAATTTTAGGCACCGATCGCTACAGGATTACGATAGAATGCGTTGATTCTTGAATAATCACTGAATTCTTGACTTGTGTTTAGCTCGAATGATGAGGCATTGGCCTTTCGGAGTTCCAGCGGAGACGGAGCCAAATTCGCACTCTAGGTGCAGCAGCAGGAATGAAGTAATTGGAGATGAAATAAAACGCCCTGAAAGTCATGGATGATATGGAGGCGGGCGATGAACCCCATCTATTGATATTAGCGTGGCGTCAAATTGGAGTGATCTGGGATGGCCGTAAAGTCAGATTGCATTTAAAGTATGCACTCATCTTGGCAGTATAGGATAGATTTGCGGCTCTAGACATGAAACGAGTATCGCAGAGTTGAGGTTGTCAAGCACAGTCTCGTAGATACGGTCGTTTTGGTCCTTGAACTTCTGATACCTTTTCGTCAATTATTGATAGGACTCGTAATAAGTCATACACTATTTCAATAGTCAATTTGAGAGGCCTGATGAATGGTGAGATGACTGATGCAAGATGGTATCGCGGAAGGTGAATTATTCATTAAAGGGAGTCTGGTTCCAGACCAGGTTTTATTTTCCACCGCAGTGGTCTCATTACTCTTGGATCTTGCCTGCTCCGTCATTTCATCCTGTAGATGAGCTTCCTTCTTTGGGAATGGAAACATTGTTGACCTGCACTCCAGCCTTATCTATAGGGCCCTCGATCTCTCCTAGAATCGTGTCAGTTGTGAGGATGGAAGAAGAAATCTATCTCATAGGTCTTACTGTCACCTTCTTGTCGAGTGCCGGATGGACGCCCACCATCTTGCTCGGAGTCTCGCTCTCGTTCCTGTGATCCCCGTTGACTGCTGCTCACAGACTCTCCATCGACAGGAGCCTCACCCGACTTCCGCCGCAGTCTAACCCAGAGCATAACACCAATGCAAACCGCCAGAAGAACAGCCGTCACAACGCCCATGATGATCTTGCCAGGATGCGAAGCAATATCATCATCAATCTCCTCAATAGCCCAAGGGTAACACTCAGAGTTGATGACGATGAAGATACCAAGACCAATATAGAGGAGAGGTATAAGTCTGCGGGAATATTTCTGAGCCATGTGCAGAATATGTTTTTGCTTCATTATCAGCCAGCCAGCGAGACACCAAAAGCCGAGCATGATGTAGTACACCACGATATATATCGCAAGTTCTCCTGCTTTCGCTTCGGCAAACAAAGGGATGTACGTGCTGATGTTGTCGGCTCCATTCATAACCGTGATGGAAGCAACCTTGAAAACACTCTTCAATCCGTCGGCAGTCGTCACCTCCTCGTCCAGAGATTCGTCTCCATCTTGGTCCTTTTTGAAGAAAACACCAAGGATTCTCCATACACCGAGAAGCATTGGTATAAGGCCAAGAAATCCAATTGGTTCGGCGGGAATGAGTAAAGAAGCGCCAAAGCCGATCATGCTTACGGCGATGATGAATGTGAAACCGACATATTGACCGATGGTGATCTTGACAGGAGTGAGAGATGGACTCGTCGTTGATTCTGCAAAAAACGCGACGAGAACAAAAATGTCGTCGACATTGGTTACAGCAAACGTCGCACAAGCAGTGCCAATCGCCTGACCAAAGTCAAGACCCATGATGATGAGGAGGATTGGA
Source organism: Fusarium algeriense (assembly GCA_002982035.1). Classification (NCBI taxonomy): domain Eukaryota; kingdom Fungi; phylum Ascomycota; class Sordariomycetes; order Hypocreales; family Nectriaceae; genus Fusarium; species Fusarium algeriense. The sequence goes on along the minus strand of PVPY01001305.1, from coordinate 7,199 downwards.
TGCAAGGTTGCGAGCGCAAGGGAGGTAGGGTACTTGAGCTGTCAGATAAAGTTCTACCAGCCCCCTGAGAGTTGACAGTTGATTAGTATGCTTAAACCTTAAAACCAACCAACTGTTTAGCAGTCAATTCGTTCAAGGGCAACAGGAAAAAAAAGGAGAGAAAAATTCACCGCGTGTTCAACTAACTACCGGATAACTCGAACAAAGCCGACTTGGCATCATCAGGAGTATACTTGGCGATCCACATTTATACGACAAACCCAGTCATGTTTTTTCATATATTATTACCTACCCCTGCGCAGTGCACACAGAGGAATCCTGAAACAATAATTCGTGTTCTAGAAGGCAATGAGTTATACGCGTCGAGGGATGATCTTGCAGTTTATATTGTTTATTTGGAGAGGATATGGGATGTTTTAGAGGGTGATGACGACGTAATTTGTTGGTTATGCCGATGGGTTCTTGGTGGTGGTTAGTTTCCGGGTTGGGTTTAGCGAGGTTGGAGAGTGGCAGTGCAAAAGAGTGCTACGGTGCTTGGCTGGTGTCTTGGGAGTTGGATATCATCTGGGCAATCCCTTGAAAGATGGACAATGTCCGACACATTTGAGCCAGAAATGTCTTTCTATGCCCAGTACCTTTGATCTTGTTGTCGCCCTCTTGTTGTTGTTGTTGTTCATGACTCTTTATGCCCTGAGCAGCCAGAGTGAATGATCAAATGAAACCGGCTTGGCTTTTGGCGTCCACTCGTTATCATCCGACAGTCGATTGGTACGATAAATTTGTCTAACCGAGGTATGCCGACCGAGCGTAGGTCATGAATGAGGTCGAACTTTTGAGAAATTCGCATCTATCGGATCCTTCATGTAAGTTATCCTAGAGGCTCTCTAACCCACGAATTGCATGGAGAGAGAGAGAGAGGCGATATAAGTACTAAAAGCTACGCCGCAGGGCTTCGAGTGTGCACCTACCCTGGTTCTTATTCGGTGGGACTCTCGCCATCCTTAGCATTGTCTTGTACGCTACTCCCAGCTTCCTGCATCCCAGCCCAAGTTAACTCAAACAGTTTTGTCTTCAAGTTTCGAAATTGTCACATCCATAGACGTCCTCCGGCGACCGTTATTCGCGTTCCACAAAGACAAAGAACACCTATACAGCGACATAACCTACAAACGTTAGACGAAGCGAACCCATCCATTAAATACAAAAGTGTTAGAAAGCAATCGAGTGTGAGCTCAACAGAAGTCAGCCTGACAGAAATATGGTACGTCAAGGTATTAAAATGCAGAAAGCTCTTTTTAAAAACTAACTGTAATGTCAATGAAGCGCTGTCTGTCTTGAGGCTCTTGTGGATGAAGAGGATGTCCGTCGATTAACGTGTGAGCACGTATTCCATACAAGATGTTTGGACTCATGGTTTAGAGAACATCATATAGACTGCCCACTTTGCAAGTGCATCTTTATACCATGATGATCGTTCAGCTTTTAAAAGGGAAAGGGCAAGATGAGAAAACATTTAATACAAAGATAAAAGAGAAGGATTAATATCACCTTGCGATTTATGGACGAGATATACCCAATAATAATACAATGTATTCTTAAAAAGCTATTTATAAACTCCTCAACTCCATGTTCAAAAGGCCAGACAAAGACACAAGAAAATATGAACTTAATCCACTCACTGCTGCGAAGAGACTTCATCTACTCGGCAGAGATGAGACCGTCCTTGCACTTAGTACCAGCAGCAACCTTGGAGACAAAAGCCCAACCCTGGTTGCAAATTCCCCAAGTAGTCTCGGAGAAACAGTGCATCATGCCAGACTTGACATCAGAAGGGCAAGCCTGGAAATCACCAGACCAAGCAGGAGCGCCAGTTTCAGGTTTGGCAGAGTCGACGGGAGCGGGAGCCGCAGTGGGCTGAGCGGGAGCGCTGGGCATGGTGACCATGCTAGAAGGCTGGACGGGCGAGGGCTCAGCAGGAGCTGAAGGAGATACAGGTGCATCAGGGGCTGAAGGTTGAACGGGAGCAGAGGGTTGAGCAGGAGCTGAAGGCTGCTCAGGTGCAGGCGCAGGAACAGGAGCACTAGTCTGAGCGGGAGCAGGCTGACCAGATGGAGAAGCAGACTCAGCAGGCTTCTCGGGCGCAGGCGCACCAGCATCATCCTTAAAGTTAGGCTCAACAACACCCTTTGCACAAGTCCCCTCACTACCAGGAGTACCCTGCTCATAAACCTTTCCAAAATCACCAGGCTCAGGAAAGTTGATGACACTTCCACTAGCACTGGTAGTACACTCACCAGGAATGTTGGCGCGGAAAACAGCAGGGAGGGTATCGACGTAGCTACTATCATCCTTGCCGCCGGTGATCTCGATGGGTGCACAGACCATGTACATCTCGCGGTTACCGATCTTGTTGAACCAAGTCCAAGCAAAAGTCGCAGGGCCGTTTTGCATGTCCTTGGGAATAGGAATGTTGAACTGCTTTGTGCATTCCTTACCAGTATCATTACCGCACTCGGCTCCGTTTTCACGACCGTGGGGGTCTGTACCGGTGGATGCAATGTTACCCTCTGCTTCAGCGGGACATCCACCGATGATACTGTAGATAGTGTGCCACTTCTTAGGATCCTTGGGGGGTTCCTTTCCGTAAGCGACGCTGAACTGACAAGAGCCTCCGCCGTGGACTGCACTGCCCCAGAACTTGACGAGTTGGGTCTTACCGGCTGTTACCTTTGTGACTTGCTCGGCGTGTTGTGTGCGGCCCTGGCAGGGAAAGGGAAGTTCTTCGCTGAGAGGCCAGGTTTGGTAGAGAGGTTCGGTGTCGAGGTTGAAGGGGTGAGGTTCAACCATGATGACGTGGGAGGAAACTTGAGTAGCGGCGAGCGCTAGGATGCTGAGGGATGAGAGAAGAGAAGGCATTTTGGCTGTTGTGAAATCGATGCTTCTCTGATGTAAAAAATTGTGTTGTGTGTGTGTTTGAGTTGTTGATTGTTGTGAAGGTTGGTTATTGGTGTAGTTGCAAGTGCAAGTGTGGAAAGTGACGAAGAAACGAGATGAGAGATGAGAGTTGAGAGTTGGCCAGCCTTCTTTATATACACAAAACTGGATCATTCACACAGGCAAAAAGGTGAAGTTTGATGTTCTGGTAACAAAGAACAATAGTACTTACTATGTTACCGAACAATATGCTTGTTGCCTGCCGAACTGTGAATGCCCCGTCATTAACACCCGAAATAAGAACAAAGAACACAAGACTGCTTGGAACATTTACAATTTTGTCTCAACATAACTGATACATATTCCAATGTTCGCCTAGGCTAATACATTTACACAATTCGTTCAACGCACCGCGAACTTGAGCAAGGGCTGAACATAAGCTTTTAGCCGAGTGTCGCATCTGCAACATCGCATCGCCGTTCATCTAGGGAACAGAAGTCGGTCTGTGCCTTTTCATCTTGGTCACAACAATATGTGATGAAAACTCATAAAGTGTTTATACTCTCTAAAGTTGACGACTGGGTGGAAACCTCTTTAGGATGTAACCTTGTAAGCTTGGTTTATTCTAAACATGCTGTGTTTTTGTATAAACTTAATTATCCTATGAGGTAAAATAACATGAGCTACTCTATTCTTGCCTATTATTTTTTTTATTTTTTTTATTTTTTTTTAATCTATTTTATAAAAGAAATAAATAAGAAATAAAACTTATATAAATTTTATAAATCTCTAAAAACATCAGCCTATTCTTATTTCACCCCTTGAGATAGTCTTCAATGCACTACTAGAATGACTGATTCTCAATTTAGTCTGCTACGGCCCCGCCAAAATCTTGTTACGAGTTCGCTATCGAGGGTGCTCTTTGTGCCCTTACTCGTTCTCATCCTCATCCTCATCCTCATCTCCGCCGCCCTCATCGTCCCCACCGTTCTCATCACCGCCTCCCTCATCGCTGGTATTCATCTCCCACGGGTAGTCATGGTACCTCCTCCAAAATGAAAAGTAGACAAATTCCCAATCGCGACCGAAGGAAGAGTCATAATGAAGGGTGCCATTCTTTCCGCACCCTTCGTAAGGCGGAAGTGTATACACACCACCCACTATCCCGTCATGAATCTTTAGAGTCCCTGCATCCTGCAAAGCACAGATCTCCCGCATAACATCCTCCCAACTCATTTCAAATATATCCGGATCGATACTGCAGTATACAATGCGAAGATCCTCGAGGGTATCGGCGTGGCGTTCAATGAAACTGATGAGTTCCTTTGGGTCAACATCCCCGCAGCTGAATTGGACTTGGCGCAATCGATCATATTTCATGTCGGTCGGGATCGCAGCAAAGATTGGCATGCCATGAGGCTCAAGAAGAAGCTCCTCTAATTGAGGCATGGAAGCGAGAACAAGAGCGACGTTCCCTTGGTGCATTGTCCTGTCGCCCACATGTATAGCATAACCCGGGTCCCAGTAGTTGCTCAAGACGAGATGGAATTTGGTTAAATTACAGGCCAAGAACGAAGGAGCAAGACGTTTCGGGAATGGCGATTCATTGCTGTCGAAAAGCAAAATTGGAAGGCCGGGTTGATAGCTGGGATCGCATACTTCATGAGAGGCATCGAGCCTGAACTCAGTAAGGCGAGACCGAATGTCAGGGTCTCCAATGACCTCGAGAGCGACGAATAACGCACGAGCCTCTCGCCCAACGGTGCGGCAGAATGTTTCCTCTTCCAGGTAGTTCCAGTTCCCAAAATCGAAGTCCGAGATGACCGCCGGTTCCTGATCCCTCAAGTCATCTTCCTCCTTGAGTGTTGTAAGTGTCGAGTCCGGGTATCATGGTATAAGGGAAATGAGACATTGACTTACGGTGGTGGATTGGGTCTCTGTTCCGCCTCCCATGTCGGAGCTGCCGTGGGGTGCTGGTAATCCGTATTTTTTGATGGCTCGGTCCAGTTCATAATTGAACCAATCCAGATGCATCACTTCTGCTCGATCCCCAGGCTCGTGCCACGGTGCTAACCAGTCACACCGAGGTGGGAAAGGCGGCCGTTCTCTCTTGGATTCGCCAAGACGTCGCCACATCTTGACCACTGAACTGCTCGACTCTTCACTCTGCGCGCCCTCTTCGATATCGTTATCGGCCGTTCGGTTGCTGATAACGAGACTTCGTAGTGATTTGAATCCGGGGAGCGCTTCTTTGAGGGCGGTGATGTCAGCACGGCTGAGACGATTTTCATGATGACCTTTGAGGACAGAGTTGAATAGTTTCCAGTGTTCTTTATCAGGCTCATCAGACCAGACCCGGCCCTCTTCTTCGAATTTGTTGGGCCCCCAAAAGTACGATTTCTTTCGATCTGGCCAAAGGTGAGGGTAAGAAGCCAAAGTTCGGTAGGTCTCCCAATCAGCTAGGCGAGGAGATAAAGTAGTATCGTCAATAACAAGCTCTTTCACCCTGCTGACGAGAAGAGAGTTACTTGTGACGAGGCGAAAGACATCGAGGTCGAGTTGATGACAAGAGATATAGAGGATGGGGAAAAGGTAGGGGGATGCAATGCGGTTGAGCCTGGTACAAGACGCCCGGACCGCTTTGATGGCTTTACCGGGCAAGAGCTTGACAACGGCGACGTGTATCTCGTCAGGTAACTTGAGGATATCACACGCTGCCATTTTTGAGGAAGATTGAGAATGATGGCGAAGGGAAGATGAAAAGGCGTGGAGGTGACTGTTGTGGCTGCCTAGGTAAGGTAAGTGCCCCAGCACCTTCCCCCCTCGCTGGCTGCTTTGTGCAACCTCAAAATGTGGAGCAAGCTGAGGCTCTGAATCAAGAGCCTCCTCGGCGACCATGATCCAAACTTGTTAATAAACTTGGTTCACTTCAGCATCATATTACAGCATCTTCACTAAAACTTATGGTTATGATCTAAACCTCTGTATATTTTAGAATCTTGGTTCATTTGTGTATATTGTCATCCCATCTTAACTAAGTCTTATGGTTATCATTTAACTTAGAATTTTGACAAATCTGAGTCTATCCGAGGACATCATAATGATATCTTTACTGAAATCTACAATCATGATCAAAACTTATTGCTAACTCGAAAAGTCTTAGCCCATTTTAGGATTCTGTCGGACTATCTTAGCTAAAATTTGTGAAAATGATAGATCTAAACTTCTGACCACCTTGAAGAATTTTACTTAATTTTATCATCGTCTTACATCATGCTAGGTAAGCCCACGGTCCTAACTTTGTATCTTGAATTCCCATGCTCGCTGCAGACTCGGCTATGTCCTTGCCAATCAGAGATCCTATTCCCCGCTCAGCATCATCTCATTTGCTTCTTCCTCCACCGCGTTGAGCCATCGCTGCCATTTTCCACCTCCCTCATACTTCCAAATCTGGCCAAGCTCCCGAAGTGATTCATTTCTTCCACAACCGTTGAGGGCTGTGCCTTGGAACACGTTGTCAATGTCCCCCTCCACAAGTTATATGATGCCTTGGTCGTGGAATTCAGATAGCTTTGCAATCACGGTCGGCCAGCGAAGCTTTTCGTCGCCGGGCCTAAGACTGCAATGCTCGATGATAAGCGACTTCAATGTACCATGGCGGCGAAGGAAATCGAGGAACATCTGGGGGTGCAAGTGCCCGCAACTGAAGTGGACGCGGAGTCTTTTGGGAAAGTAATGACTTTCTTGTAGGTAGGCCAGTCGGGAATCGAGACAGGGACGGTGGTGTCATCGATAACGAGCTCACGCATGCCTCCGATCAACAGCGGACTTTTGGCAACCATGCGAAAAACGTCGAGATCGAGCTGGTGACAAGAGAGGTAGAGAACGGGGAAAAGGTACGATGAGGCGAGGCGATTGAGTCCCTTACAGCTCGCGCGCACAGCTTTAACGGCGCTTCCTGGAAGCAGTTTGGCGATAGGGTCGATGACCACGTCGGGGGCAATCGAGCAAGTTGATCGGCGCCATCTTGAGTTGCTGGCACGCGGCTGTAAGGGCAATGTTTTGAAGGTGAAGGAAAAGAGAGGAAGAAAATTTCACAGTCGCGTGGAGAGGGTTGCCGGTTCGCACTGCCCGGCGGCACAACTTGTGTTTGCTTGTGTAACATGAGTGAGGTGTGGATACCCCTGTTGAGGAGTTTTAGAAATTATATTATTAACTAATAAAAATAATATAAAATAAATAGAAATATAATAATATAAAATAAA
>PVPY01001301.1:0-36211 GCA_002982035.1 Fusarium algeriense | reverse complement strand
GGCCGTATGGGTGCGGGGGATAGGGGAGGGGAGGAAATTGTCGGTGTTGCTGGGAGCTAAGTTTGGGGTTGCGTCAGCACTTTGGGGCGACGGAGTCAAGGATGCGGTAGAGGAGTTAGCGGCAAGGGTTTTTGAAAAAAAGGGGATAAAAAAAGAGATGGTAATGGAGGCAGGATCATAAGTGAAGCTATCAATGTTACTGTTGTCTTGGGAGCTAAAAGTGAGGGTATCACCAATAAGGTGGGCCTCATGACAGTAAGGAGCGGAAGTTCGACCCTCATGTTAGCTTGGAAATGCTGGTATAAATGATCAAAGCCTAAAATGCACCCTATGCCAATTTCAGACCTACCATGCGAGATGCGCGTATGTAGGGCACTTTAGGTGGCAAGAACAGAACTTGCCAACTTAATGGTGAGGACATTAACGAAACAAGAAATGGAAAAGCAGAAATAATGGTGTCTTTGTCTCGATTATGAATCAGGAGTTACCTGACTGGTCTGAAAGTTAGGTACCTTATTAAAAGAACGACTGAGTTGAGAAATATGGGCTCCCGTTTAGTACTGAGGTAGGATAAGCCTGGTGGGCGTAAGGTAGGGCTGGTGGCTCTTAACGTACAGTGCTTAACGCGTGTGGATACCATGTTGCATTGCCAAAGATCGCCATCGACATTGAATCAATTTCATTCAATAAACAGACTTCAAGCTCTGATAAAACTGTGCCTCGGCATGATTCAGCACGTGGATGTGGATGGCTGCCGAGGAGAGGAGATCCGGGGTTCGATACAACAAGCCCCTCATTTGCATCCCTTTGAAATTGGTCGTCTTGGCCTTTTTATTTTCTTTATAACTTTCTTGGAGGTACTCATATCTTATCCTGGGCGCTTCAGTAATTGATTTGGTCTTGCTTCAAGTCTATGACTGTTATATCGCGAGACCGCGCTTGGTTAACCATTACCTTCCTAAAGCTGCAGAATCCACCCAAATCCGACATCACCTTCCTGAGTTCTTCTGGGTAGCCTGATTAATTAAGGGGAGGCACCCATCAAGGCACTTTCGATCTAATCAACTCAGCACAACACAACACAACACAAACCCATTCAACTTGTCTTCGTTTTAAAGTGTCATCGTCCTTTTCTTCGACAAAATATTATTTCTTCGCCATTATACAAGCCACTTCTCACTATCCATATATACTTTATAATCCACAACACCCGCCTCAGCAGCACGGACAGTGGCGTCAGCACTTAATCCCACGTTTCAACATCACTTATCAACATGGCTGACAACAACTCATCCTATACTATTGCTCCCTTAGAGCACACACCCCTCGATGAGATCGCCGCAAAGGTCGATCTCGTGAGGAAGACATTCAGATCTGGCAGGACCAAAGACATCCAGTTTCGCCAAACTCAGATTCGCAAGCTGTACTGGGCCATCGTCGACAATACGGAGCTGATGCAAGATGCTCTCATCAAAGATCTTCGCAAGTGCAAGTACGAGGCCGTTCTGGCCGAGATTGATTGGTGCAAGCAAGAATGTATCGACATGGTCAACAATATGGAAAAATGGCTACGCGACGAGCCTGTTCCCAATGTCCCCTTGCAGTTTCGTGCCATGAAGCATCGCACTCGCTTCGAACCACTTGGAGTTATCCTCAACATTGGATCTTTTAACTTCCCTTTCCAGCTCAACCTCCCTGTCGTCATTGGTGCCATCGCTTGTGGTAACTGTGTTGTTCTCAAGGCCTCCGAATCATCTCCCAATTGCGCCATGGTGCTCAAGAAGATCTTTGACGAGGCACTGGACCCCGAATGTTTCACTTATGTCAACGGCGCTTTGCCTGAGACTCAGCTTCTTCTCGAGCAGAAGTTCGACAAGATTTGCTTCACCGGTGGCAAGGCAGTCGGCAAGATCATTGCACAGAAGGCTGCTGAGACTTTGACTCCCGTGCTTCTTGAGCTCGGTGGCCTGAACCCGGCCTTTGTCACTAAGAACGCCAACCTGAAGTTGGCCGCCAGACGACTTCTATGGCAGAAATCTCTCAACGCGGGCCAAGTTTGCATGTCCCACAACTACATCCTCGTTGAGCGAAGTGTTCTCTCCCAATTCTTAGGAGAGCTCAACAACCAGATGCGCACTTTCTTTCCCCAAGGTGCCAAGAACAGTCCTGATCTTTGCCGCATCGTCAATGCGGGTCACTTCAACCGCCTCAAGAAGATGCTTGATGGCACTAACGGCAGGATTGTGCTGGGTGGCTCCATGGATGAATCGACTCTGTTTATGGAGCCAACGGCGGTGCTTGTTGACGATATCAACGACAGCATGATGACACAAGAGGCATTTGGTCCCATTTTCGCAATAATGGCGGTTGATTCCCTCAACCAGGCCATCGAAATTGCTAATTTAGTTGACCCAACACCTCTCTCCCTTAGCGCCTTCGGCAGCAAGGCTGAGAATAACAAGAGTACGTTAACCTCACGAATCCCTTGATGATATATCTAACACAGCACAGTTCTGGATAATGTGACCTCTGGCGGCGCTACATGCAACGATGCCTTCTTCCACTCACAGATTCCCCAGTCTCCATTGGGAGGTGTCGGCCAGTCTGGCATGGGCAATTATCATGGCATCTACTCTATTAGGACCTTCAGCCACCGGCGCACTATTGCTGAAGTGCCTTACTGGGCTGACTTCCTCTTCCGCGTGCGCTATATGCCATACCAATGGCCCGTTATGAATCGTATGAAGGCGGTTGCCGATCCAAAGCCTAACTTTGATCGTAACGGTAACAAAACCAGAGGAATTACCTATTTTCTTGCCCTAGTCCTCGGCCTTGGATCAAAGAAGTCGAAAGGCGCTCTTCTCAGGTGGGCCATCCTCGTGGTTGCAGCCGCCATACTAGAGGCAAAGAAAGGTCTTCTGAGCCAGTTGCTCACAAGATGATTGTAGGTAATTCCTCCCGTTTGCTGAGAAATGGAAAGCAGTTAATGTGGTGTTTGGAGGATACCCCCCGTGTGTACTGTTACATATAGGATGATTGTTGGTATGCCCTTGGTCTGGTTTCTACAATGTACTCTAGCCTCAACGATGACCTTTAAAATTCACACTTCAATGCACTTCATCAATGCGTTTATCAGACAGACAAAAGAACTCACACAGCGAGACACTATGATTCCTTCATTGCTGATATTTGATGTTGTGATATCTCGTATCAGATTGACAATTGTCTAAAAATCTCTTGAGCATCCAAGATATTTACCGGCCAGTCAAAATGGCTGCTAGGTGCTGTCCCTTCTGGCCTCCCAGGTATAAGTCGTCCTCAGTCGAATCACGTACCATGTCTACTGCTTCACTATATCCTCTGGTCACTGTGTCCTCGTCCACCTTCAGCCCGTTCTCGACAAGGGCCAGAATGACGCTGCGGATTCTTGCAATCTCGCGCATGGTTGACACCTCCATAGGATCATTCTGACTCGAGTAAACCTTGCTGCTAACACTTTCCTCCATACGATTGATGCCCGCAGCCTCGGCGGCTGTGTCACTTTCTATGTGCTTGCTGATCCAAATGTATCCATTTACGCCAAGAAGCACATCTACCTTGCCGCCAGCGTTGGCCACGTCCATTGTCCATACCTGTCTCTTGGAGCGAACGACACCGCCCCCACCACCGGTACCAGTGACAGCGACGAAGACACCATTGCGAAGCTTGCCGTACTTCAAGCTGCGAGTGTGAAGACTCGCGGCGCCGTCTTGATGTAGCTGCTGGACCTCTGCGACAACGAGATCTCCCTCGGCGAAGAAACTGCGGATCTGAAGTTCATCGGTCTCGGTACGCTTGCGAAGAATACCACCGGGTAAGTTGATGGCTGAAATTTGTAGAATAGCAAGCTGAGACGCGGCTACATCGACGCGCCACCGTTTTGCCTGAACTTCAACAATTCGACCGACAACAAGGTCACCAATCTCCGGGGTGTAACGGGCTCGGAGAGGCCGCACAGAGAGTAGTTTGTTCGTCTTTGTGAGTGTACCAGCGAGGGAAGACTTGATAGATGATGATCCAGGCGGCACGTAAGTACCATGCCCACTAGAGAAGAAGTCAGTGACAGAAATAATCGCGAGGACTGAGATGTTGAAGCTTACCGCATCCATTGAGCATTTGAAGTTATCTCAGCGCCTGGAGTGAGGATGTCATCAGCCGCAACATCAGCACCGCCTTCTGAGTCGGAGTCGGAGTCGGAGTCGGAGTCGGAGTCGGAATTTGCAGCCGCGACTGCCTGTGGCCTCCGAGGGGTGGGAGGCTGAGGACTGAGGATTGTGATAGGCATGACAAGATGGGCGTGTAGATGGCAAAGCTAGATATGGGCTAGCTGCTACGGCCAGTTGACCGTACAAGGGCTCTGAAGAAGTCTCTTAACTTATAATTATCGAACAGACTGGGATATCTTCTGCAGTAACTGGTTGTTGAGCCTATTGACCTTCTTGTCGTTTTTGGGTTGATGGATGAGTTTGGTTGAAGATTCAATGTGGGGCTTCCATGTTGAGATTTTAGTGTCTGGCAACACTGTAACAGCCTACGTAGAGCTTAAGTGATATAAAGTCAATCTATCAATAAAGCAATCATAACTTAATAAACTGATATACGGGATTTATTTGATTGTGGCATCTGGATTGATTAAATATTGGTTATCTGGCGGGTTTTGTTCTCAAACGAAAGCGCGGAGCCTGGACAAGTTGGTATGGTCAAAATATGACATTCACTGGAGGTACTGTCCTTTGGTAAACAGTATTGATTTATCCTGTATGTATATCTTTTGCTCCCTTTTTATTTACACGTTTGCGGAGATTCTCCAACTCATGCTTCAACTCCTTTATGACCTTGGCGTAGTGCTAGAACAGCATCATGAGCTGAGCGTTAAAACAAATACCCAACGCCTTCCATAATACCTAGTAATACTGAATTTCTGCACCAGAAGATAGTAAGAGGCATAAATTGGCTGATGACCCGGGTGCCATTCCAGGAGCTATTTTACAAGCAGATACGAGTAAGAATTGAGAGAAGTTTGCTGCATCCTTCGTATCGTAAAGCGTTCATTACTTGAAAGCTCGCCAGAGTCCCATCCACACCAGAGCAAGCGAAATAGAGGTGATTCCAAGCTTACGACTTCTCATGCCGAAAGGCGACTTGCTCCGTAAAATCAGATCTTTTTGCTTATCAAGCTGTGACATTCCAGAAAAGTAGCTGTAGGCTCCCAGACCAAAGAATGCGGCGCTACCTATTGTCATGTTAGGCCATCCCGGGCTACGAGAAGTTACAACCCCCAAAGGCTAAGAACTGACCGACGACTTTGCATGGTAGACAATCATCTCCTCTGTCCTGGCGTAGGATATTCTCGAGCTTCTCCGGCTTCTCGAGAGCCTGAATCGTTGGTATTTTGTCAGACATTGTGCGGTTTTCGCTGAAATCCGGAAGACTAATAAAAGCTGGCCATTGAATTATCTCGGTTCAAAGGTTGAAGTCGCATGATACCAAGCTTTGATTGGGCAGACGGGCTGCTGATCGCTTAGTCATGCATGTATAGGGTGTTGTTTTAGTAGTTTCGTCATTGCTTGGACTGTCCCACGTTGGCGCAAAGCGAAGTTACCTTACCTAGAGCACTAACTTCGAGGGAGGTCATCACCACCATGAACGGAGTTATTGAGGCGCTTCACATTTACGATGATAACCGGTCCGCCCCATAGAAGAATTTGCATGATATACATCTAACGGTTGGCTGCAGAAACCCTATTCTCTCGCATACCTACGCAGGGAGGCCGTTGTCGGCAACTCACCTTCTTCCCCTCTACCTAGAACATCCTTCACCACGGCCGAACCTGATCTACCTCCCCAACACGAGCCCTCCAACGCTCGTCTTCAGTCTAACGCATGCGAACCTCTTATTCCTTGCTACATCATCGACCGAGATCGAACCGCTGCTAGTCTTTGAGTTTTTACACCGTATAATAGATGCGTTCGAGGACTTTCTTGGTGCGCCACTTCTGGCCGTCAAGATCGAGAATAATTACGACATAGTTGCACAGCTCTTGACAGAGATGTGTGATGCAGGTACAATAAGCACAACAGAACCCAATGCTCTACGTGAAGTGGTGGAACAAGAAGGATGGGTTGGAAAATTACTGGGAAGCATAAATCTTCCAGGGTTAGTGAACTGTTGAGCTTCTCGAGGAATTGGTATTTGAGCTAATTCGCGGCCAGAAAAGCACCTCTGAGCGCCAACTTTTCAAATGCAAGCACGCCATCCATCCTGCCCTCAAACTCAACCGCATTGCCATGGAGGCGGGCCAACGTACGACACACGTCCAATGAGATGTACGCCGATATTGTCGAGACTTTGTCCGTTACGCTTGCTCCATCAGGAAGACCTCTGGCTGCGTTTGCTAATGGTACGATCGCATTCACGTCCAAGGTATCAGGCGTTCCTGATATCACACTGAATATCACCAGCCCATCAGGAAAACACAATCTGGAGAGCATCATGGAATTGCCAGTATTTCACCCTTGCGTGCGGCTTAACCGATGGAAAGAGAGGCCAGGCGAGCTCAGCTTCATTCCGCCTGATGGAAGATTTATTCTGGCTGGATATGAAGTAGATCTACTGCCATTCTCCAGTGGGAAGAGCGGGAGTCTGAGCTCCAATAACCTCAAGTTGCCGATCAATATGGAAGTCAAAACAGGATTAGGTGCCACAGGATCGGATTTTGAAGTTCGATTACAAGTTAACAAGATTCTTGGAGCACCTTCGCCAGCATCATCAGGACTGGGAAGAGGTGGCAGTGCAGGTCGATTGGGTGGACCTCATCCTGGATCACCAGGAGCACCTTTGATGGACGACCTCACCGTGACAATCCCACTACCGGCAGATGTCAGGAACCTATCTGAGATCCGGCCTAGCAAGGGCGACGCCAGCTTCAACCCGGGAGAGAATTTTTTGGAATGGTATATTCCCGCAAAGGAACTGTCAGGTGGAACAAGCTACTTTGGGCTCAGAGGTACCGTAGTGGGACCACTGACAGAGGAGGGCGATGAGGGATTCGATCCTAACGGGTTTGGATTCGGAACCGACTACACATTTGATGGGCCATATCAGAGCGTACCTGTCGCCAAGGCGGCACAGAATCCGGGGAGCACAGGTGACGACAAGGACACCAAGAAAGTCGCACAGAACAAAATCTTGATGCCAACATCGGCATCAGTAAGCTTCTCGGTCAAGGGATGGTTGGCAAGTGGTCTGAAGGTTGAGAGCATTCAGCTAGACACACGCAAGAGTAGGGGTCTGGGAGAGAGTGTCAAGCCATACAAGGGTGTCAAATACTTGACGATCAGTAAGGGTGGTGTGGAGATACGATGTTGATTAAGAGATGAGACGGGAACACAAACACGAATAGACTCATGATTATATGTTGAGCGAGGCGTCTTGTTTGGTGTACTTGCGAGCCAATGGGAAAAAAGGTGGAAGTCATGGCACAAAAAGAACAAACCTATCACAGAAGGGTGGGCATGTGTTCTTCTGTATGTAATGCAATGCCATTCATTTGCATACATGACCGGGTTCGTTGCCGCGGGAGTGAAAGTGAATATTTAGGAAGTATCGCCTCGGAGGAGCCTCCCAAGCGCGACGGAGCTCCGAAGCCGTATGAGGTCGGGGAATCGGCTCTAAGTGTGGGGGTAGACCCGGAGCCCCAAGCATCACACAACGAACAATGCGATCGTGATATGATTGGATGGACGAAGGGGAAACCTTCCCGATGATTTTCATGACAACTGAATAATTCCCCCAATTCCGAGGAATCAGTACGTACCATATCCCACTAACATTACCCCGACGTCACGCAAACTCCCGAACCCCAGACCTAGACCAAGAGAAAGGACCCAAGGTCTGGGGCCCCCAAAGGGTGATCAGTCTCGTGGGTTTGGCCTGGAACTTGGGACTGGTTTCTCATTTTGTTGAATTTCGATTAGGAATACCACCTCCTCTTGTATCCCTTTTCCCCCTGCTTGCTTATGCATATCGCCTCAGCATGAAACCTTCACTTTGTCCTTCCTGACCTCTATTCTCTGCCCCGCCGCTCAGACGGCAATGGATAAGCTCGCGATGTCCACCATGCGGTGCCGCCGCACTTATACTCTGGCTACTCACACTCGCTCTCCTGTTTTTTCAACAAGTTCAAATCGACCATTGTTACAGACTTTACCGCAACGGCAACAAAAGCATCAACTATCACAACAACGATGGCGTTCCACACATCGTGGCGGCACCAGAACAGCCTTATTCTTCCCCGGCCAGGGCGTCCAGCGGGTGGGCATGATGACTCCATGGCTCGAAGCATTCCCTTCTACAGCGTCGCAGTTACGAGACGAGATCGACGAATACATGGGCTATAAGCTCTCCGACATCATTCAGAATGGGCCTTCAAAGCTTCTTACTGAGACACCCAATGCGCAACCCGCCATCATGGCAACATCCATTTTTATCCTGCGCATTCTTGAACGCGAATTCAACTTCAGAGTGACCGACCACTTTGACGTAACACTGGGGCACTCACTTGGCGAGTTTGCTGCTGTCGTCGCGGGCGGTTATATCTCTTTCCAGGACAGTCTATACCTCGTTCGCAAACGGGCAGAGGCAATGTCGGATGCCACAAAACATGCCATCGAAAAGTATGGCGGAGAGTACGGTATGGTGGCAGTCATTTCACACCCAGAACATATGGACAGCCTGATCCAGGCTATTCGAGAGTTTGTCGGCATCTCAACCGAAGACATGGCCGACCTTCCACCGATCGAACAAGTTTTAATAGCCAATATAAACAGCAAGAATCAGATCGTACTGAGTGGGAATATTGAACGTATAAAGACACTCATCGCCCATGTCCGTCAATTCCTTGGCTATGACCCGCGCGCCGTTCGTCTCAAAGCCGACGATCCCTTTCATAGCCCCATTATGAAACCAGCCGTTACTGTGATGCGCCAGCTCCTAGAAGAACCCAGCAGAGTAAAGGGCCGCGAGAACGAGGATATTGTGGCATTCCCCGGTAAGCTACCCATCGTGAGTAACGTGTCTGCACGGCCAGTCTGTTGCAAGAAGGAGCTCAAGGATTTGCTGGCCCGTGGCTGTCTGGATACCGTCCGCTGGTGGGACAGCATCAAATACTTAGACCAAGAAGCGCGCATACGACGATGGGTAGGCGTCGGACCTGGGAAAGTCGGCCGCAATCTTGTCGGAAAAGAGGTTGGCATGCGCGGCAAGGACCTCGTGAAGGGAGGAGGCGTATGGGCTATTACAGATCCGTCTGAGGTCGAGGAAGTTCTGAGAGGACTCGAAGATACAGCGAATCTCATGGAAGATGATGAGTATTCAGAGTAAATATACGGTTTAAAAGGTATCAAAGATACAAGAGATGATGAATAAGTTTGGAGGGGCTTGTTCTATAGCCTTTTATGGGGAACTATTCACTGCCTATGATGAGTTCTGGAGTGTATACTAATAGGGTGGGAGATGCTGCACGACAAGCAAGCGATTATGGAATTTCACAATTATCGAATAGCTTTGACAGCATGCAACCATGTGTATCAATTATAGTACTATTTACTCGACTTGATCAAACTTCGGTTAAGCTCATTATGGGCTACAGTATAGACGTGTAATGGTTTCTGAGTTGATGGCCGGTTTCAGACAAACGAGCTAAAGAGAGACATTCCAGCCTCCAGCCGCTTTATCATGTTCCTGACTGGACATGATTAATATAATAGATATTTCCAGTATTACAATCAGAAACGGATCTTACATTTACCACAACATTTGAAAGTTCTTTTACTCTGCAAATTATCGATTATGATGACCTTAGAAGCTGGTGGGGACTACAAGCCACGGCTGCCCGCAGGCACCAAGCGAGCATGGAGACTCCCACTAAGCCGAGCTTCCTCTTTCAACCTTCATCTTCGCCAACAGGCTGTCATAACCATGTCCACCGCAATACCCTCGATCGCCTGTCTAGGCGTTATCGGTAGAAATGTAAGTACACAACAATACCACATGACCATATTTCTCTTTAGATGTTCACTAATGCTCCATGGCTTCACAGAACAACCCCCTCCACATCTCTATCTTCCCCTCGCTCGATCCAATAACAAACACATTCGCTCCGATTCGCACACCTCTCCAGTTCTCCCTCCTCCTCTCTTCCACTATCGATGTCTTCGATCTGCGCGCAAAGACCAACGCAGTCTCAGGGGTCGGTCTTTCAGGGGACTTTGGACTTCTCCATGCCGTCGATGACCGCCTTGCCGCCTACGGCTTCGAGACCAATACGGGCGTCCGCATGGTCTGTCTCGTCGACATGCGCGGTCGGCGCGTCGACGGCAATGCGCCAGTAGCTGCAAGTCGGGGCGCTGCTGCAGGCCTACGTGACGCTGAGCTCAAGCCTGTGTTTCGCGCCATGCAGCATGCCTACGTCAAGTTGTTGCAGAACCCATTTTATGATCCGGATGAGCATGCTCCCCTGGGAGGGAGAGGGGGCAAGAAGATTACAAGTCGCAAGTTTGCTGAGGACATGAAGAGGATAGGAGAGGGCTGGACCCCAGGTGTGACAAGCCTCTAAGTTGCACTCGGATGAGGCAGTGTATGAGTAGATGAAGCAAGATACAGGTGCATGGCGTTTTGGAGTCTGGCATAACGGTATATCCGGTCATAGACTACCTAGATATTGCTCTCATATGGGCAACTGATTGTTTCACAAAATGACTTATATCTATTTGTTTTCAAGTGGCTGTATGCAAACGCGCCCATATGCTCTTTTGTCATCGAATATTTGACGAGACAGAGCTGCTCTACGTCCTCTTCTCAGAGCTCTTCAAATCCTCGATCCTCCACTTTGATAATCCAGCCATCTCATCAACCTCCAAACTTTGGCCCATGCCTTCATCCTTGCTCAATCTTTTAGCGCCGATTTGTTGTTCAATGCGCTGTGAGACCTCACCTCCCTCCCAGTGCCGAGCTTCGATAGGTAGTGGTTTCCACCAATCTCCTTTCCTGGCATGCCACTGTGCACTACATAGTTCCCACAGACGAGAGATTGCTCGCTTATATGCAAACCGTTCATCCTCTCCTGTAAAAGCACTACTGTTTGCAAAATCAACTGGTTTCTTTTGTAATCCAAAATCAGAGTCCTGGTCAGGATCATAAGATGATGTGCTCGACTTTGTATCGTAATAAGCCACGTTCGGTCGGAATGGAGACATCTGATCTTGATAGACTTCGGCAATTGTCTCGGATATGAGATCATCAGGCCCATTTGCACTGTTTGTTTTCACAGTGGCAGGGCTCTTCATTTTGGGGAAGAAAAGAGTATCCGGTGGGTTTTCAGCTCGGATTATCAACTTGCAGCGAGCTTCGTAAAGGGCATCCAAGAGCGTGATGAAACGTCGAGCCTCATTCTTCTTTGCATGTGTGAGGATAGGGACATTGTCGAGGATGAAAGTATGATAAGTTGAAGCCATTGTAATGTAATCCGCTGGCCCAAATGTTTCTACGAGACTTTCAAAGTCCCAGAATACATAGCCGTTGTAATGTCGAGGGGTATGTACTTTTCGGCCGTATACCACAACTGTCGATGGTTCCCACGGTAATGATTGAGGTCCTGTCCATGTCAGGGCAGTCTTAATCCGGTCTCGCCATTGGTCCTGTTCATCTTCCAATAGGTAATAGTTGACGGGCTTCTTAGTTACGCAATCAGGTTTGTCTTGAGTGAGTACTTTTTCCACGCCGGCTTCAGCCTCAACAGAATCACTAGTCACAACCGATGAAACAATAGTCTCCTCTTTCCTTCGCCAATCTTTAGCTCCTTCCATTTGCCAAAAGTCGCATCTAGCCTTTAACACTTCAAGGAAGTTTGCGAAGTCGCTAGTTGATCCGTATAACTCCCCTCGAGCGCGAACTGCACCACCAAAAAACTTGCGAATCAGGCCCTTTGTCGGTGCAGGCGTGTAATCAACGCCAATGGCGTTCTGTAGCTCTTCCGGCATGCGATTCGAGGATGCGATGAGGACGCCTCCAAGCTGAAAGAATGAGATAAAGAGATGGCTGAGGATCTTGCTGGCTGCTTTATCGGGCAATTGAAATTCGTCAAGGAACAGGATTGGGGACTCGTCGATCAATTTTTTTGCCATCCATAAAATAGAGTAGTCAGTTTCCCCGTCCTCATCTCTCTGTGTTGTTTTTCGGTGGTGCTCGAGCTGTGAAATAGTGTATAGCATAAACGTGTTGAAGTGCCACCTCCTTTTTCGCTTGGTCGGTAGACCATCAGCGAGTAAGTCGAGGAGCATCGATTTTCCAGTTCCAACTTCTCCAGATAGGAATAATCCCTTTGGTGAGTCTATCTCGATCGCGGACTCATGGTTTGTGAGTGTCCGCGTCAAAGCGAGACTTTCTCTTCCTTCGGGTGTCGAGAGGAGATGCTTGAAGAGCGGGTTCCGCCATATCGAGTGATTCCGTAACGCAAGAATATTATTCCCATCGTCTTTCACTTCTTCCCTGGGCTTTGCCTCCGTAAGACGGGCTACTTGACTCAGGCGTTGACGATACTCTGTCTGTGGGGAGTAGTCTTTGATGCGGTGATATATCTTGTGTAAGTGCCGTGCAAGTCTATGTTGTGATGGGTCGGGGGCGTAAAGACCAGCAGCGACATGAGTTTGATATTTGACGAGGGGATCGGTTATGATTACCGCTGTAGAAAACCGTTTCATTTCCAGGCCTTTAAACAAATCGTTACTGAATATGTTGAGTACTGAGCTAATGGATCTAGCGGACTTGGCATAGGGTAGGCATTAAACAGAATCTTTGCCGACCGCGTGGTATGGTTGGAGACCGAGACTTTAATCTGGTTGATGGTGATATTAGTAAATGCGTGACGGAATAATTGACCTTGAAATTGAGCGTTGAAGTGATGGTCAAGACGTTGACCAATGTGGGATGTGGCGATTAGTCAATTCTACGATCAACTATTCGACCTAGGCGTTATCAGATCGGGGAGGCCATATGCATCATCGACTTATGTAAGTCGGCATATCACATAAAATCCACAAGAACCCAACTCTGCCTACCATTAAACGTACTCGGCCCTCAGAAAAAGCATAAGACCTCAAACACATGCCATGACCGTCCTCAAGGACCGTTTTCTGAAACTTGAGTCTAAAGTTGATGGAAAGATACAACAATCTTGCCGTATGAGATGTCCCAGAATATAGAAAACCAGCAAATTTGCAATGAATCACCTGATTCATTTAGTTATGTTTATGTAGCAAGAAAACCACGGAGTTGCAGAGAAATTATAGGTAAAAAGAAGACAAGCAAAAACAAGTAGTGAATTGCCTCAGTGGCCCAACGAAGAATCAATAAGGGGTTGTTCCTGGGCTTGAGTAAAACCAATGTATCAAGCGGTCACAAATACTTGACTATAAGGCTTTGTCTCAACCTTAGCTTTGATTAAAGCAAGGTACCGCATGCCAAAAGATACCTCAAACAGAGGCTCTGCAACAGACCTTCTGCATTCGATCTTCAGTGGGGTAGATTCAACTAGAGGCTGAAGCTGGGGGACTCCAATTGGTTAAAGTGCAACTGAGCAACTAAAGCTTTCAAGGGGTTTCAAGGCAATGCCAGCTCATCGTAACAGCTCTAGCACACCTCCAAAAAAGGAACCGGCCAGTTTTTAGCCAATCATAGCGCGTTACACTCGCCGTAGCTGGGTAACCAGCGACCTTTTTTGTTGTTCGATTGGCTGCTGGTGCATGCTTCGTCACAGCTCTTTGCAGACTTCGACCAGCAGAACCTAGCCCGGGCCAGTTTTCTCTCCATCCATCCCATCCATCATTTCAAAAAGTCACCGCTCACGCTCTTCCATTCACGTCAACGATCCATCACGATCACCTGTCACGTTTACGCCGCAAAATGCCTCTATGACTACGCGGCTGATTCTATCGCCATTCCAACTCGACACGCCCTATTTCGCGACCTTTCTTTGTTATAAACATCGATAGCGACCTCTCTTCGCCCACTTTGCGATCCACCCAAAATGTTTTCCCCGTCTGTCGCTCAAGGTGGTCCGGCGACGGCAACTCGTTCACGCCGCCGCCAACGTCCCTTGAGCTCCGAACATGTCGCTCAGCAGCCAAAAGCTAAGAGACAGAGAGTTCCTTTGACAGAACAGACTTTTATCAATCCTGATGCCCAGCAGGAGATGATTGAGGTCAAGACCGATGGCAAGGTCGCGACTCTACCCGCCAAAAACAAAAACATCGAGCCTCCCGAGAGCGTCAGCCCAGTGCTGCGCAAGGAATTGAATGTTCGCGCGAAAAAGGCAAAGCACGGCGATCGCGCCGCTAATAAAGGCGACGGAAGTCTTGTCTTGGTAAGAGTTGATATTTTCTTGCTCTGATGATGCTGCATATTAACCATGACATTGTGCAGACAAGCACAAACGCATACATAGTCAGTAAGCTCCCAGCTCTACCCGACAGAATTCGCACAGACTGGTCAGGTGAGTGTATATACCACAACTTGGCTCTCGATGGCCTACTCACTTTTTATCAACAGCCTACCAAACTGCCGATATTTTCTCCACAGGCTATGCCCTTTCTCTTACCCAAACACATGCCCTTGTCTGGCCTTACACATCGACATCGCAATCACCCGAAACCTTCTCCTTTAGCCTTCCATCGACGTCTAAACCAAACGATTCCCTCCCTGTAGGATGCCTCGTATCACCATCCGCGTCATCAGCTGAGCCTGGCCTGATTGTGGTAATGGGAGGCAGCGGAAAAGTCGTGTACTGGGAGTCAATTGCGAGCGCGGCGACATTCGTCTTCATGAAGAAGGACCGCACCGGGGTCGAGTACACTATATCGGGAATGCAGTCTGGGGAAAAGGTTGTGGCTATCACCAATGCTGAATCGGCCGGATTTATCCTAACCTTCAACTCTGGGCGTCTTGCATACATGAATGTACGGGACAGTCAAGGTCGCCCTGCCATTTCTGTTCAGTTTCTCCGCAACAGCCTGTCGCCCCCTACGGGTGGAATATTTGGAAGCATTCGACATGCTTTTCAGCATTTGTCTCTCAAGGGAGATGTTGCAGCTGTCCGAGCTGATCGATCCTCGCGAACAGGCGAGAGGAATATCGTGGCCCTCACTGGCAAAGGCCGACTGCATGCCTGGAGAGTTCACCGCGGAGGCCATAACGAGGTTATTGGCGATGCAGACGTGCGTGAAAATATTATCGCCGCGCTCCAGGAGACCGATCCCGTATCTCAGGAATATCCCCCAGATTCTTTTGAAGCAGTCGACTTTACCTACGTGCCAAAGGGTCTGGAACCCAAGTACCTCGAGTTGAGTAGGCTCAGCGAGGCCATGGCCACCGACGATTCCTCAGTACAGCATCTTCTCCTCCTCGTCAGCTTGACATTGCGAAGCACTTCTCGCTACGCCTTAGTTGAAGCCATCCTAACACCCCAAGAATGCCAAATCGGCATGATTCGTCCCATAACCTCATATAGTGCCCCATTTTCACTTTCCGAAACCACACGGCCACGTCTATATCTTCCCCGCCCTGCCCTGGTTGCCTTTGTCGTTTTCGATCGCGCAACTGTCATTGCATCAATTGCCATACCGCCACAGTCTCCCGAATCGCAGCTCCAAACGGACAGCCACATTTTACCTGCCGCTTTCGAAGATGTTGTTGATTTCCGCGAAGACGATGTGCACGAAATAATCGGTTCTGGATATGAGGAAGTTTCGCCTGCATCTGGTCATGAGGAACATCGACTTCATCGACCCAAGACGAAGAATCCCGCCGTGGTCCTCATGGTTCGAGGTGCCGGTGCAGTGCGAATCGTGACAACTGATGTGGACAAGTTTGCTAGTGACCACCCCCCAAAGGTTTCCGCGAAGAGCAAGATCGAGCAGGCCGTCTTCTTCGGTGCCAAACAAGACAACCCTTTGATTTTCGATGGACGACAAGAAATTAAGTTTTCTGATGGGGAAGTTGCCCACGCTGCGCTCGAAGTCAGCCACGAGATCTTGAGCTCAAGCACTCCTTTTATCTCGACGCTACCGGCTTCGCTGGAGGACAATCTCCGAGCTCGGTCGAATGCACTTGAGAGGTTGATGGCCCAGCTTAGAATCATGGGAGCAGATCTCGACCGTAAGACACGTTGGAGTTTGCTATATAATGCTGAGAAAATGCACGTGGCTACCTTGCTCTGGAAACGACACGAAGCCTTCACCGCAGCACGACCAGCGAATGATAAGAAGAGTCTTATTGGCATGATTGT
Source organism: Fusarium algeriense (assembly GCA_002982035.1). NCBI lineage: Eukaryota > Fungi > Ascomycota > Sordariomycetes > Hypocreales > Nectriaceae > Fusarium > Fusarium algeriense. The sequence continues at coordinate 19,832 of PVPY01001301.1, read as the reverse complement.
CGAGTTCATTCACCAAGACCAGAAGCACAACCCTGTCGCTAAGATCGGCGAGGTTGATCGAGTTCGACACTGGTTTATTAACGATGTCTTCCGTCTTGAGCTATTTGTAGCTTGGGCATATGAAGTCATCAAGACCTTGTATAAGGACCATTTGCTTGACGACGCCAAGGTTACTGTCATGATTTATGAAGCTGTTCAAGTCAACACTTGTACGCATGTTGCAGCCCTCGATTTTCGAAAGAACAACTTGAGTGCGTACGGTCTCGGTTTTGAGGAATTGCGCTTAGGTATTCTTCGCGACGGATACGAGGATCTCCAAGAGCCATGGACCGGCTCTCAGTACGTTGCAAACAATGCTAAACGTCTAGTTGACCTCTCGGAACAATGGGTGATCAAGAATAATGAGGCAGGGGAACCAGCTAGGGCACCAAATCAACCGGACCACAAGGTTGTCTCGAAAATTTTTGAAGAACTGCCAACTCTTATTGATGGAATGCTTACTTCAGTTTTGGAATATGCTCGCTGGTCAACAACGCAGCCTGAGCAGAAGGCTATATCGCAGCAATTCGCCAAGGTATACCAGACGGATCGATTTGAGAAGCCTCTTTCCCTGGCGCGAGCAGGCAAGTGGGAAGAGGGAGCCTCCATCGCCGAGAAGCACGAATGCCTCCGTGCTCTGTCTGTTATTTTGTTGGACCATATCCAGACGCTTGAAGGTCGTCTCGGTGAACCAGGACTCTCGCTTGTTGAAACACAAAACTTTAAGCGACTTAGGGACAGCAAGAAGACCAAGTTGGAGAACAGCTTCTCCACCTACGGCCAGGCGTTTGCGTTTCCTGCATACGAGTTTCTGCTCCAAAAACATGGAGTTGAGGCTGTTCTCGAATTCGATCTTGACAGGTTTGGTTACAAGACCCAGTTCCTGCGTAGCAAGCCTGAGCTGGCGAGAATCTCCTGGATCAACGATGTGCAACAGGAGAAAGACGTCGGCCACTGTGCAGACACTCTCGTGACTCTTGCACTTACCAAGGAACAACAAGTATGGAACAAGAAGATTGAGTTAAGTCTTGGAAAGCTCGCTCTTCTTGCTGAGCTCGAGGAGAACAACACCAAATCAAGTGGTCTCAAGGTGAACGCTGACGAGGCGCGCGCTGAAGAGAAACTCAAGAAGGTCGATCAAGAGCTGGTTGCGATCAAAATTCAGGATCAATTATACAACCAAGTGTTCCCCAGTACCTACGATGCTGTCGATGACGCCGCGGCGCTCAATTTTGCAATGGAAGTTCATAGCATGAACATACCTCGACGTCAGAAGGCTCAACATCAGATCTTTGAGGATGGCATGAAACGTCTTTTAAAGCACGAGGCTCTGGATGCAATGACGCTTATTGACCTTCTGACCTTAATTTCCCTCAAGCCCGAGTCACGCGCCGAGATTCCCAACCCATTCTGGCTAGCTCTACTTGTCGCTGAGAGTAGCTGCCATAGCGATGAGGTCAAAGAGGCTAAGAGAATGATTTGGAGGAGACTATTTATTCGTGATGACTGGGCGAAGATCAATGACACCCAGCTCAAGGATGATCGTGAGGTGGTTGAGAGGTTGGCAGAGACTGAGCTATATTCAATGCTCACCGACTGCATCAGCTTCCGTAAGTGAACATCTCTATATAACCTTGAGGAAACATATTCTGACTTGAGCACAGAAGATCCGCGTGAGCCTTTCCGGCCCCTGTCTCCACATGAGGCTCTTGGTGCCTTTACTGAGAACCTCGACCGCCGATTTCGTGACTTTGAGACATCTTTCCGGACGAAGCTGATCGACATCATGAAGCATGAGGATAAGGTTCTCCATCAACATATAGAGAAGAACCGTCTCGGCGAATGGGTCCGCACTACCTTTGAAGCTGCACGAGCAGAGTTGGACAGCACGTTGGACAGCGCCACTAAGAGTGCCGCCGCTTCCCAATTGGTTGACAACACTGTCATGGCTGGCTCAATATTTGATTTAGGAAAGCAAGTTGCCAATCCTAACGGGCAACTCTAAGTTGGCTGCTGGAGCGGCCGGTAGACGACTTATCACCATCTCGAGTCTTTCTACGTGTGTACAATACAAGGTGGCATTCGAGGCATGCCTCTTAAGGCATCAATTCCGAATGGCTGCCAGTGTTATGATTACGGCATATATCAACCCAGATGACTTCTATACACATTACAACGCAACACGTATGCATGCACAACCAAAAAGGGGATTGTATTGGATTGGCTGAGGAGAATAACCGGGGCATTGTTTCTTTTCGCGTTTGGGGAAAGCATCTGTTGCTGCTTAGTTTCTTTTTTCTAGGTCCTAGTTGGTTTTTCACGTCTTAGTTTCGTGAATGCTAGTCCTCATCCTTTAGAGATAGGAGTAAGCGGTGGGTTCGTGGTTTGATTACCACTCGAAGGCGAGATGACGGAATCAGGCTGTCGTTAGGTTAATAAAGACTCCCGGGTATGCAATCTACTAGCATGCTTTTTATGTATACATCTACTTCACGTCTCCATACCAAAATGCAATATTTCAACGAATTGAAATACGCATCATTACTTTCACTGTCGCACAAACTTTTGTTTTTTTGGCTGCAGTCTTGATTCATTCCGGCATCATGTACATAACACATACGCCACATCATAACCCCGGTACCCGTTGCGTGAGTCCGGCATTACTCCTTTTGACCCTAGAGACCATATTTTGCGGAGTAGGCAGCTGTCACCGATGCCTAAAGCAAAATTCGAAAACTGTATCCATCGCCCAGGCTACGCAGCTACAACGGAAGCTGTTAATTCGTTTGCAGCATAAACTCGGCTGCGTAGCCAAGATAGAACACCACCAAGTTACACGTGCTGCCCAAAACCACAAACCAAAAACATTGTTGGCAGTTGGCGGGGCGGAATCGAAGGGGAGAGAAAACCGTGGAGCTGTTTAACCCTGCATCTTTCTTCGCTTGCCGACCTGGGCAGAGAAACCGGTCTTGATAGCAGTAACACTTCGTCGGGAACCGCAGTTGTTGCAGGTGATGAAGTATAGACGGTTCTCACCCTTGTTGAGCTCGGTGTCAGGGGATTTGCAGGTCTTGCAGGTAACGTACTCGACTGAAGAGGGATATGGTTAGCAAACAGAAATCCGCAGTTACAAAATTGCAGGGAAACTTACTGATGTATTTTCGGACAACGTTTTCGATCTGCTTCTGCTGGAAACGACCCTTGATGACCAACCTTCGGCTACCATCAACGGAACCACTGGTACCTAACTCCGCAAAAAGGTAGGCGGTGAGATGCTCCTCGGTTCTCTTCATGCGCTTAGAGATATCGGCAATGTTGGCAAATACAGTTTTTCGGTTGCCTTCTCGCATACACTGGGGAGGGGGGATCTTGTAGCTCTTGGTTCCTGGGGAAGTGTGATCAGGGTTTCTCTCGGTAAGCTGGTGGAAGAAACGGGAAAGAAGCATGCTGTAGCCAATGGTCTTTGTCTCATCGTGAGCCCAGATACCGGTTCCCTCGTTCATATCACCCTCCTGCTCTTGGGGAATTTCCTCGGCCTCCTCACCCTCCTTGAGCTCAAGCTTCTCAAGCTGCTTGGTAAAATCGTCATCGCCTTTAGGAGCCTTCTTCTTCTTCTTTTTCTTGAGGGTCAAGTCAAGACCTCCATCCTCGGCAGGCGTAGCATCGTCAGCAGGGGCGGCATCGGCATCGGCATCATCGACCTTCTTTGACTTCTTCTTCTTCTTCTTGAGCAGGGAAAGGTCGAGACCACCATCCTCAGCAGGGGGAAGATCCTCAGCGGCTGTCGTTTGCGAATCAGTAAAGGACTCAAGGGCGGCAGAAAGCGGCGGCGTACGAGGCGTATGGGACTGAGCCGAATCCTTGGGTTCTTCGGTAGCGTTGACCATGGTCACTGAACCGTCAGCGTCGACAACAACTTGTTCGTCGGTGAAGGCAACGGATTTACGGGATTTGCGTTCGGTTGGTACCTGCAAGTTAAATAAAAAAAAAGGGTGAAGTTAGTTGACTATTCGATTGAGGGATGCGTGTTGCTTTGTGGCCGTGGAGGACAGATGATGTGAAGGTGGCGGTTGAGAAAATGTGAGTCAAAGGCCCAAACAGTAAAATAAACCGATGTCAAATCGCCTGGTCTCCCCTCTAGAAAGTGGTGTACGACAGTACAGAGGTACTTTCGCACCAAGAGTGATAGTGGGGTAAAAAACGATAAGAAGGACCGTGATAGGCTCGTTGATGAGGCACTCGAAGGGTTTTGGAGGGGTAAAAGATTGGGCCTGTGTGGTCCAGAGGGCATGGCACAAGCCTTTGAAGTTCAAAGCCAGACCTGTATTGTAATGGGTAGGTCGTATTTTGCGTTGGGTACTAGCCTTCCAGGAAGGGTAGATAAGAAAATGTATGTGCGATTTATTGCACGCTTGCCACTCACCTCGCCCTCCATGATTGCTATGTGGCTGCTTTTTTATTCTGCTGCTGCTAATGCCCAGCTGTTGTTTTACCAGGGATTTTTCTGGATGTGGGTGTCGCGATGGACTTCGTATAAGGTACTGTAGAGATCTCTGTTTCGGGGCTTCTCGCGCAACGGTATGTCGGTATTTTTTTGGATCGCAGAGTCTGCGCGTGCTGTTGGTATGCTTCTTCTGATGGTATCAGTTGTGGGTTTTGTGATGTAGAGGGGGATCAGTCCAACGTCATGGGCCGGCCGGGTGAGCGATACCTTGAGTCAACAGTCCAGCCCCAGGCGCAAGCGGACCCCAGCATCATGATAGTGAGTCACGAGGCTAGTCACGTGATAGTAAATACGTGGTCTGTATCAATCAAGTAGGAAGCTTGTTGTAGCTTCCCCCAGTTCTTGTCGGAGTCTAGCTCCGGGCCCCGATGCGACTACGGTGACGACTGTGACGACTATCACCTCGGTCAACGATCGATTGCCGATTGTCGCAACTGAAAATACATTCGAAAACACGGGGACACCTTCCGCTATTTCTCTCGTTCTTGACCCATAGGAGCTACTTGAATTAGGTCTCTTAGGCTAGCCACCTCAACCTTCAAGACTATCATCGACCGAAACAAAGCTGTGATCTCAACAAACACCCGCCATCGACTATTTTCGATTCTCGATTTCGAATACGTCCTTAACGTTCCTTAACCCGATCAGATATATCGCGAATCATTCTGGATCCTGCCTTGGCTGAGTGAAACACTGTATTCAGGACACTGTCAACATGGCCGCCGATGCTTCCCTTGTTGACCTCCATGATGCGTCCATGTCGGACGACAAGGACGATCTGGACTCTCTCCCATCCATTTCCACCGACGACATCTACTCCGATGCTTCCGACTCTGATGCCCAGGCGGAGTGGGAGCGTAGCCTGGAGCAGCTACAACTGATATTGACAATGATGATTGTTCCCTGGATGGGTAAATACTTTGGTCGCAAATTTGCTTATTGGAGTGAGTCACTTATTCACCCACTTCATCACTTCTCCAAGTCTCGTGAGGTCTCTAACCTGTCGCTGTCTAGGCTGGTCACGATACATGGAGTGGGCGCATAACGTCGATGTTCGCTTGACAAATAAGGCGACATTCAAGGCTGCCGGTGTTGTGGAAACAGCGGCAACGTTATAGACGATATACATGATGGGTGATCCCCTTTAGACATGACTGGTATGCCCTGAGGAATATGCATGGTCTTTATATGGTGTTGGGGAATAAATACACGTGTTTTATAATAGATGGCTCTAAATATCTTTGTCGAAAAGAAGCTGGCCAAGGCAAAAATGACGATCACGTACGATTTGAATGACAGATTAGTATTGGGGTTATTCTACGAAAACTTTTCGAAGCCAAGGTGCTTGTATCAAAGTTTCATTCACTACATGATCATTACCCTTCATTTAACTCCTGTGCTGAAGATGCTACCCTTCCAACTCCCATCAAAAAGACTAATACATTTAACAATTCTGGTGTGAAAATCTCCAACGTCGAACAGTTTCTCTATTCTGATGCGACTTGATTCCGGCAATCAAGAGTTTGTGATGTCTTTCTGGTGCTCCTGGTATAACATTCTGTCCGAAACACCAACTCAATGTTCCTTGGAGTCGAGTGACCATGACGCTTGCACTTCTGGGCTTGAGCCAATGACAGCATCGTCATGACTGGGTTTCCTTTTATGCAGCCGAGACGTTATGGTATGATCACTTCGATGCTCTAATGGCTCATTAGACGCTAGAAGAAATCTGAGACATTGATGGCCGTGAAGCGGCACTGCGAAGCGAGCCGAATTGATTGCGCGCAGTTCGGATGGTCAAGAAGAGACTTCCAGACACACAGGCGAACAAGAACCATATGAAGACAGTGCTTGCCTGCAGCCGACGACAGCGTCCCTCATCACTTGCTGAGCCCCAGGCAATCCAGTCCCCAGGCAGAGCCTTGGGATTAATGTCTCCGCAGTTAACGACACGCAGCTTTGCTGCAAGAACAATAGCCCCGATAAAAGTAAAGAGAACAGCTATGCCATCCAAAGGTAGTTGCATAAGTGGTTTGTCGAGAGCTGAAACAAAGAAACTGAGGAGGCCGACAATGCAAACAACCCAACAGACAACTGCAACAAACATGATAAAGTTGACGGCAGCCGTTGCAGAGCCTGCGGCATCGATATTTGATGCCATAACATTGCCGATAAGAGCCGTTAGGAGGAGCGTCATGAGCAGCGCGACGCCGCGCAGGATCATTTGAATAAGGTTATATCGCATAGTGGACAACGGTGTTCGTAGTGGTGAATTGCAAAGGGCAGTTTGACAGTGATAGATTGACCTATTGTTGATCGACAGCAAAGCTGGAGTAATGCGGGGATGATGATGTCTAGTTACCTCAGAAGGCTGCGATCTTTGGTGGAGGATGCATGTGGAGTTGAATTGAATCGATATGATGCGGTGCCGGTTGGGTTTCTTCTCGAGACGTCTGGTGATGGGGTCGTGGTTGGTTATCTCTCTCATTGCGCATTGCCCAAGCAACCGTTGACAATTTAACCAACCAGGGTAACAGTTGGAGGGGCGAGGGGCTCACTTACAACACTCACATATACCTTGTATGTTCACTTAAACGCTTGACTGATTACATTTACGAATACGCTGGGAAGGAGAATCAAGTCTCAGACGATTCCCTCAACCTTGCAATATACTTTTGGGAAATTTTGGTCAATAAATGGCTTCTGCTGCATCATCACCAGGAGTAACCAAAGGGGACATTGGCCAATCAGAGTCTAGTATTGCTTTCAGACAGACGTTGACATTCCATAACCGCCGGCCTTGTTTGAACTCAAAGGTTCGAGTTGAGGGTCTTTTTCAATTGGTTTGGAAAGGTGCTGCACTTCTCTGAAGTATTTGTACTACCAACCGCTCATATAGCGACACTGCAAACCCTTTATCAATCTGCACGTCATTCTCTTCATTGGACTTAGCAAGATCATTGCGCCCAGAAGTTGCACGACACCAGTTGTGTTTATGGTTGCCAGGTAAACCGAACCACTCTACTAAGGTAAGGTTGACAAGATAGTCCCTAGATTGAGGTACCTAGTCCGGGAATGACGGGCGCTTACACCTCCTGTACTTGGCAACACGCCAGGTGATCTTGACAGAGCCAGGCATTGGATAGTACGACTACGGAGTACCTATCGATCTTTCGAAGGTATCAGCCCTGATGATCCATCTGTAGAAGTCGATTTTACAAAATTACTAGCACCCAGACAGGAACAAGCCAAGCTCCTCCTACGCCATTCATTGGTCGAAATACTCGATGTCTTTAGTATTTGTATACATATCCTTGAACCTTTAATTCTCAAAAACGGCAGCCAAAATCACCCATTCGTCGCTCCATACCCCCCACCTTGCTTGATACATCTCAAACCTCGCCTTCAGCCAAAAGGCTTAAATAGGCTTCCAACATCATCCGCCTTCAGCTAGCCATTGTGACACCCTGAAGCTGAGTCACCGAATTGAATTTTCCTCTGCGGAAGAGGCACTTCCCTGTTCTCTCCAACTGCCGTACGACATAGGCTTATCCATCCTCTCGTTCGCTGTCAAATCTTGGTGGCGCCTTTACCTTTCCGACCAGTCCGTTCGAGAATACACCCACGGAATGAGCATATCAATACAGGACGAAGCAATTCGTTACTGCCAATGCACCGTATAGAAACATTCTGTTGGGCTATCCATCTGAACCCTTTCTAGATTTCCGGGTCCAGCAAAATTTAGAGCTGGCTCGAGCCATTATCACCCTGATTGCGCTTTTGCCTAACTCGACTCAAGAATGGTAGGACTGGCCACTACTCATCTGATCGAAACGCCAAACCTGACAAATTTGAGCATGTTTTCTCATAATCTCACCAAGCTAGAATGATTATGCTTTTGGGTCAGCTGGATAGGCTCAGACTTGATTCAAATAGGAATGCCGCCGGATGTAAAAGACATGCTACCCACTCTTTCGTGATCGGCCGGATGGCGTCTCATGGAGCTGCAAGACCGAATGAATCTATACAGTAGATCATGGGTCCGACAACCCGCGGAAAAAAAAAAAAAAGAAAAAAAAAAGGAGACCCGAGATGCATGACATAGTAAGGCGGTCAGCTGCAAGACATCAATCATTGGAAAGACGGTCTGTGGCATACATGGCGTCGAATCGTCTTGGCAGAGCACCCATTGCGGGCACTCAATTAGAGGCTAGCAAGATCAACCACGCCATCCAATCTCTCGAACCCGTCCCCTCATTCACACAGCCTGCAGCCCAATGCAACACCCACCGCTACTCACTATTGGACAATACCACTCTTATTGCACCTGTCAATTCCCTGTACGGGCCGGGGTTTCCTGGGTAGATCCGCTGTCATGATTTGCAGAAAAAGAGCCTCATCAACCTCATTAACCCGAAAATTGTTTAGGAAACAGCTTGGGAATCTCGCGTCTCAACACAACCACTCGAGTAGAAACATCACTCTTCACCGCTCTGATGCACTAAAAAGCGTTGCTTCCACGTACCGAGCCACCGGTTTTTCCACAAACTCTGTTGATGATGCCCGCTTACCAGAAATCTAATAGCTGCCGCCCAAATTGCCGCCTCGGGTCCTTACTTCCACGAAATCGGGATATTTCATGACCATCCTCGCCACTTCGGGCTTAAACCTGCGGTCCAAGAGACCAACTATCCACATTCGACATTACCCCTTTCTCTAGGCCTCTTAGGTGGTTGGCGTGCTCCCATAGACTCCAGACTCCATGTACTGGATACATGGGCGTTTGGTGAGCAACACCCCTCAAAGAGGCGTGAAGCAAATAAAATTCGCTTTGTGAGAAGTTGTTATGTTGCTCGCTCCCGCCGTCATGCTTTTTGCACTATCCTCAAAGGTTGGACATCCCGACTTTCCCTTTTGAAACCAACAGGCGTTGCCTTTTCCGGAAGTCTTCTGGAAACCAATCTTCTTTTTTCCAACACAACTGACTGACACGTCATGTTTCCCTGTGCCTTCTCTCGTATTAGAGTTTCCAAATTTCAACTTACCGACTTTCTAGATTTCCAAAGGTTCACCGCCTACAAAACTGGCACAGTGACCAAGTCTTGGGGCCAACTATCCCTTCATGTCGCGGTTCTGCGCTACGGTTCAAAGGCGTTACACTCCAGACATCAGGCGAGATATAATCGTTAAGGCAGTGGCATTTCTAGATCTCAACGTTCGAGCTAAGTGTCCTTCCCTAGCCTCACACCGGTACGCTTGCCTTGCGGTTCGGAAGTGACGGATAAAAAACACAATATTACCACTAGAGCAACTGTGCTACTGTCCATCTCCACGTAGCGCACGCTAGTAGAGAGAAGGGGAATAGCCGATGTATCACGGTGGTCGCTTCGTCGAACCCGTCGAATATTGGCTGGCTAAATGCCGAGCCATTCAACATTGGCGTCACAAGAATCCTTCACCCATGTAACGGGCTTGAGATCTATGAGCCAGTTTCTTGCCGTGGCCTTAAAAGACCGTATGTGATGCGCATCACTCAATGCCGTAAGTCGAGCTGAACTATGCCTATTGGTTCCCGGAGGAATTGTCATTCATTCTGAGACTCATCATGATCACGACTCGGGTTGAACACATGTTTGTCTGGCTTCAGGTCTGCTAATAGTCTGAAGAATACTTTTCCTGGTGCGGGCGCTACAGCGTCCTTTCTCCGACACCTTGAAGCAAGCAGCCAAGCGGCCGCCGCCTCATCAATACCATACTTGTGTACAACAAGGAGCATCGGTGGCTCAGAATTGAACTTTGTTCGTTCCTTGTTCAGCCCTGACAGGATACCGGAGTGGCTACTGGCCCGAGAGTAATTCCCTAATCTGACTCCGTTCATGGTCGGCGCTGTCGCCAAGGCCTTATTCTGCAGCGTTAATCTTTTTTCGGCTGCTTGGGCTCTGAAAAGGGCAATCCTGTGGCGCGACGTTATTGAAGATGGCGTTGTGTTCAACGCTCAGCTTCCTTTCGTGGGTGGACCCGAGTCTGAGGCGCCGCTATCCCATCTTCCGACCTGGTAGATTATGTCCGAGCTGCAGTCATGGGAATCCTTCTGGGTCTCGTCATGTGGTGATAATTCATCCCAAGCAATCCACGGGAGGACCGCCAGGCATAACCACAAAGGGTTTGAACGCTGTTGAAGCGAGACGCCTCATCGGAACTTACTTCCACACCTTGAAAGATATGGAATTCTTCCAGACGTTGCAAAACATTTGGGCTTCTGCTGCCATTCCGTGATCTTAAGCACCTGCCCGTTCCTTTGCACGTCAAATGGCATCCCAACATGTAACTGTCAATAATGAAGAGGCCTTCACTTCATAAGAGAACGTACTGCTTTGTGGCCTTTCAAGGACTCCTTATTGGATCATGTGTTTCGAATCACGATTGCAGGACGTCTGGATAGGCTCGGGTCGGCCCAACACCGCAAAAAGCGGGCAGGGATAATAAGATACTCGCCGGGTCCGAGATCATGGGGATACACTGGGGCTTCTGCTTCCACCCGCGCCGCCGCCGTGTAAGACTCGGCCCAAATCGGGACACCATTAACGATGTTTATACCGTATTCTGCCTTCCCCCCCCAGAGATCTAGGTCTGATCGTTATAACTCAAAGACGCAACACCCAATCCAAATATTTTTCAACGCTTATGCTGTAATGAAGTCGTTTGGTGCTGCGTAATGTTCATCCTGTCGTTCACAAAGTTTGCTGTCATCGAAATTACGACTTGTCTATTCCTCCAACCGTGATAAGAAGCGTTAGAAGGAGAGACTTAGAACTAGCCACATAGCCTATTGAACAAGGAGCAAGATTATAACTGAAAGAATAGAGTCGGCTAGAACATTTGACAGTACGTGTGCCAAGTTCATATAACTCCCTAAGTATGTCAGATGATCAACTACAGGAATACAGAGAAAGCAATCGCGTCGGTCTAAGTGGAAGCACTGGACTTGATGATATCGTATTGAATATGTTTTCGGTCAGTGAGCGTAACCTCATAAATTTATCTACATGCGTAGTAAATTCCAAACATAAACATCCAAGTGTGTTTGCAGGTATATCTATAGTACAAAGAATCTTCGCAAAAAATGGAAGCCGAGAAAAGTACAAGTAGGTAAAATGAACAACCAACGTCGCGGCAAGCTAAGCTAAAAGGTATCCATACGACAACTCGAAAATTATGAACGAGTAAAGTATGCGCAGCGACTCCAAATACGCCAGAGACTGCCAGCAGCCGAAGAAAAAAAAAAGCTGTAGTGAAGAAACCAGATAACCTAGGGGCGGTGCCGAAGAAGGTACATGACGCAACGTGGAGAACTGAACCAGTGCCGATTGTGCAAGAAGAAATGCTAGCGAGTCAAGAACAAAGTTCGCAATGACGAGCATTTGGATAGAAGAAACTGCGCGAGGGTTCAGAGGCCCGCAGAATCGTTCATAGTTTGAGACGATACAACCCAGACTTTGCTTTCACGAGTCAAGTCGCAAGAGGCATCAAGCAAAGGCAGGCCCGAGGTTGGAAGCCGCACCAGTCCTCGCCACTGCATAATGTGGTTCTGCAGCCCTGCGAGAAATTGGCAGGATACGTTGCATAGATAGAATACAACAGTAACCATCAAAACCATGTCGTGGCCAAGCCCTTCCTCGTCACAGAGAGAAACTGGAAATGCTGTCAGAGATTGGAGCTACAAGGTCCAGAATAGCGGGGCGCCATGCCGACGATGAGATGCTGGCAAGGCCCACTCAGCTAACGGGTTCAGGAACCATGCTAGCTAGGATTTGGTTTGAAGGCCTGTGGCGGATCATCCAGGGTTTCTTCCCATGATGAAGTGGACTCGAGTTTTTTGGGTGCTTCTTGCTTGGTCCTCGCTTCGCCCTTCCATTATTCTTCCACGTTTCCGCGTCAGAACTGACATGGATTGATATTGAGTATGCGTATGGCATCCGTGACTTGCAGATTTGGTAATAATGCAACAAGTGATACAAGACACCGCTAAACACGTGCTTAAGGCGTTGAAGAAGCAGGGTACTTAATCGTTTCCCTTGTCGCTCATGTACTTCTGTCTTTTGTGGCGGACTTGTCTTTGGTATTAGCACCAGGTTTCAGTTCTCGCTTCTTGGCAATACATCGGCCTCGCTGGGTAAATGGGTATCAACAGGGCAGTAAGTCGGAAATTCGGATGTGATGACCAGATTTGTGCAAAGCCTGGGTTGGGTCTGTGGGTGATATGGATGGGTAAGGGTATAGGCGTGGGCCCCTTGGCGAGTATCGTACTGTCATTGTAAGAAGAAGAAAACCATTTCATTATGATCTTTTCTACCGTGTTAGGCCGCTCATGCGCCAAAGAAGCTTGTCATGTGTCGAATTGCATAGTAAGTGCGCGTAATTCAAGGCCGCCTTATGTAAACGTGACCCTGGTGGGCAATCAGGCGTGTGTGTTGTCCCAATATCTCTTTCGAGCGCTTACTGCCATCTTGTTGCCAGTGAAGCGGTACTGGAAGAAGTTGAAGACAGCAAACTCATCTCGAGTCATGACATAGGTGTCGGGATTCCTTTGCACCTTATCCCAGATTCGTGACAGAGCAGCCTCGAGAATCTTGCTGATGGTAGGATCTGATGAGCCATCTGGACTGTCCCGAGCAATCTCAAGAGCCTGTGCGACACTGGAATCTTCGTTTTGGGAGCGTGGATGATTAACGGCGGTGGCAGCCATGGCGACGGCGGTAGTAGCAGAGTCAAAAGGTTGGAAGTGGTTGAGATGGGGGAAGTGATGGAAGGAAAAGTCTTGCTGAGGCTGTTGTTGTCTTTGGGGGGAAAGAAAGTAATATTGCTGGGGCTGAATTTCTTGGGGACTGATGGACATCATGGTAGTACTTGTACGTCTAATATAAGCCGGCGAAGTGGATGGGGTTGATGCAGGCATGTATCAAAGAGAGATTTCCAGGCTAGGGAGCTGGAAATAGAGCTGCCCTTGTGGAAAGTAGGTTACTTAGACAAGTGGAGAGACGTGATGGGGTAGGGAGGGGGGCGAGTGGCTCGTGTGGGTTGACAGGCTGATGGTGATGAGATTAATGCCTGTCCCAGATCTGGAACAACGTCTCGAGTGGATCGAATTGTGACAGGGGTAAACGTTGCCCTGAAGGTTTGCTCCAGAAAACTGTAATACGTGGGATGTCCTCTTCCAGGATAGTAGTGGTGTTGTCGCCTGTAGGTGGTAGGCCTGACACGGGTTCGATCCGTCCGTCTCGGGGATTTTGAGTTGGAAATGTCTTACACCGGCACAGATAGCTGCTATCGCTCTGTCCAAACAGAGTCCGAGTAATGTCGGCCGTGAGAAGAGAAAAGGTCAGTCCTGGTCCCGGTCTTGGGTTTCTTGAGCCCCTTGTTACTTGGATCCTGGTAAAAGGCCTGTCCTTGCTCTGTCTGGTTTGTCTTTTTCCTTTCTCGTCTTGTCTGTGTGACTGATGATGATGGGGAGTAGCAAGGGTGGTTGATGTATGTATGGATGTTTGTCGATGACAGGTAATCGATACAAATGGGCAATGGAATGCTAAATGATAGTACGACTTTACAAACGTCGACCAATGCTGAGCAACAAAAGGATACCAAGAATGGTGTTCTGGATAGTGAATGTGGATGAGTATTAAAATATGTTGTTCGAACAAATCGTCCCAGGAACCCGGAGTAAACGGCTTTGCTTTATACACAGATCCAGCTCGGATGCATAACCGCAACGGCTGACTTTGATAATTAGGTTATGGTTCTGTTCTCGGCTTGATGAGCGACAAGCTCACCCAACCGCCACCCTCGAGGTATCGATACAATATTTTATTGTCGTTTGCCATTGCAGGCGTTACGTAGGTTCCCTTTTTGCTTGTATTCCACTTTTTCTTATCCCCTTGGGCTCCAAAGCCATGGTCGTTTCCATGATCGACCCAGGGCATAGGGGTGTGTGTGTGTGTGTGTGTGTGTGTGTGTGTGTCTGAACAATACGAGTCTGGATGACAATCACAACAGAAGGAACAAAATAGCTGAGGAAAATTGGCGAAAAAAGGGGACGACGACAAATTCAAGCAGGGGTGAAAAAAGTCAAAAAGCCGCCAGAGTAAAGTCTACGCCGCCGTACTCGCTACTTAGCCTAAGGGAATTGGGTGTATGGTTGGCAATTTTGGTTTTCCGATTTAAGGTTTGCTTCCCTTGGCTTGGGGTGTAGAGAGAGTGCCAGTGCCATGATACAACATGGATCCAGAAAAGGGAATTGGGCCAGCCAAGGAAGGAGGACGGAGAGTACAGGAGACAAAGCAAAAAATGCGACTACGCCGTAACGAGAACTACGCTGTGGTGCACCAGCGGACGGACCCAAAGTCTATTCGCACCAGATGGTCAGGCAGATCAACAGGCTCCAGACTTCAAACTTCAGGCTTCAGACCCTCATAAGACCAGCTCCGGCGTGACTCGGCTTTGCAAGGAATTTGGGGACTACCTGAGTAACTGTGGTGGTCCGGGAAGCTGACCCTGGTCAGTCTGGTTGATTAATTGATTACTAACTCGACTCACAGCGTCGGGTGCGATGTAGATCTGCTTCAGATCTGGTCCTAGACCAGCAGTGGCGCGGTTCAACGGGGCTTTTGAGTCTTGGACCCGTTCTGAATTATGTCCATAATGCAACTACCAGGTCATTTTCTTCGACGCACCAATTCAGAGGAGGGCTGGAAGAGGATCAACGGCGTAGCGTTCATGGCCTGTCCTGGCCTAGGATGACTGTTGACGTTGAGATTGACGTGACTGACAGTTGTCAGTTGTGGCGGAGTGGAGTTTTGTCTGGTCCATTGCCATATTCCGTCATGTCCGTCCAGTCTGTGCATGTACACAGAGCACTCAACATTAACGTTTGGAAGCGCGTACTGGTTTGCTGCTTAACTTTTGAATTCTAATTACTCATGATGGAGATGGCATAGTGGAGGCCGTGTTCCGTAGCATGATCCGTGTGCCTTGACGTCTTAGTCAGTTCTGTGTAATAAGGTGTCGCCGAGAAATGCATGTAATGCCGACTACTGTTCCAGTCTGTGAAAGGTTCTTTCCTTGTTATCAGTATTTCTCTTTTCCTTCTTCTCTACTTTCTTTCTTTCTTTCTTTGCTGTGCTTTTTCCTGGGGCTTATCGTGTTAGTTCTGATTCTGAATTGGGGATGCCTGAAAGAGAAAGCCCCCGTGGGGTGTTCAATACGGAGCCCAATAGCGCTTACTCAGAATGAGGAACGTACACGTCTTTTTGTCTCAGGAGCGCGGCAAACACCAAGTACATCCATCCATCCCGCCTACCTTACCCATGACCAAAAAAGGGACGCTAGGGAACGCCATAGTTTCCTTGTTGGGCATGATAGACTTTAGTACAGGGACCCTGCGTAGAGTTAGTAGAACTTCGGAGCCTCGAATGGGGGCCTGAATCTTATACTCCTTAATGATGATTTGCGTTGGTTGTAATTTTTATTATGGGCGATGATACGGACACAATTCTGTCCTTTGTATAAAATAAAAATGCGGTGAAGGTTTTGAGCTGGTCAAGTTTCAAATAGTGACAGTAGACAGAACTAGCTCTTCTGAAGCTCGTGTAAATATTAACTAAAAAGCCTGATCTCGTGAGAATATCGCCCCAGCAGTACAGCACATACAACCCATAACCTTGATCGGACCCATCTTGTCTTAGTAGATACGGTATCTTATTCATCCACCGCTCCAAGAGATGTTCCCTGTGATGCACAGCTCAACTCAAGACAGCCCTACGTGTCCTGCACAGTAGTTGTTCCAAGCCCTTGGCGCTTGGTCAACGGCGCCATCAACCTAACGTCACTCAAGACGACCCTTATACCCACTTTGCTTCTGGATTCTTTCTAGCATCAATACTAAGCTTCTCTTTTCCTCCTAGATTAAGCTATAGTTCATTCCTTTGGCTTTCGTTCCTGTCGATTTCATTCCTCAGTCTTCCAGAGTTCAGCCCTTGCGGGACCAATGGAAAGTATGTAGGCAACTCAAAGGAGAAATGAGTTGCCTTCCATCATCGAATGCGCCATTGACTTTAGTTGTCCTCTCTCGGTGTAGCGTCATCAATGAAGGACTTCGGGGTTTGTTATTAAATTAGCATAACATTATGACATCACGTCAAATCTGATTGATTGCCTACACGTACCATTGACATCCAGATTGGTGAAGTACCAAGAGTACCAATTACAATGTAGCATTTAGTACCTCGACGGTGATGTGCCGGAAATGCAATGCACCTGTCCCCACGCCATTATTCCTCTGCAGGTTTGAGACAGCGTGAACAGAATTGTATGCATGCATGCATGTGCATGCAGGCAGGTAGGCAGGCCGGCAACAGACCTTTAATCTGACCAATCTAGTTTATCTCTCAGGGTTTTCCATGGAAAAGTCTGCATCGTGATCAAAATAGGGTTCTTTACGACTTGTTTGACAAATTAATGCTTCAATAGTGGTTGGGTTACATGATGTTAGCACACCGTAAACTCTAACCTCCACTTTCTGCACCTGCTGAGTCTCTGAGACTGCACAACTCTACAAAGATAGGAACATTGATAATCCAGAGCTCTTTGTAACCGAAATGCAAACTTAGAGTACATTAGGGACCTGCTTGTGTTAAGTCTCCGCTTTTTATACCTCACTCTACGACCTCCGTGCTGCTCCACTCAACATATGGACATGGATTCAGGGACTCCATTATTGAACTTTGAGAACTTCGCCTAAAACTCTAATCCTTTGGCCTCCGCCAACCTCGGCTTAAGTGTGTTTGTTTGTCGTGTTTTTTTTTTTTTTTTTTATGCTTGACAACACATCTAGGCTGCATACAGTGGTTGTTTAAAATGTCTCACCGACAGTTCCTAACTCACTTGAGTATGTACTGCTTCGCGCCTGTGTCACGCGCTTGTCTTTGACGATAGGGGCGCTTGCTTAATCTAGTCTGGTACTACCATTGAACTATATTTCTCAGTGGTAATTTGGCTGTTCGACTTTCCTGTCTTGCTTGGCGACCAACTGATTGAGTCAGCCCTGCTTCATCTCGTCATGTCACTATCCCTAGGCTAGTGGGCAATAAAACAAGCCGTATTGGGTCGAGAAAAAAATCCCACTATGTATTTTTTTTTCTGAACAATTCCGCTCCCCTCATGCGACCTACTTCGATAAATCGTCAGCTGTCAAATACTGAAAATAAAAGACATCATTGATGACCTGAGTCCTCAAGGTCCCACAGCATAACTTAAGTTACCTTCTCTTCTTTAGGCTCTGACCGAACTGTAACATTTTTGGGACCCAAAAGTTTGACTTTATATGACTCCGTCTGAGCACGCATCTCATGTAGAGGTTCCAGCTTTTTGGGACTGCAAAGTTTATTGATGTCCAAGAAGTTTATTGTATCTGCCCCTATTTTATTGTTTTGCCGCTAGACACTCTGCGCCCATGATTGTGGGGCACGTGAAAGAGATATATCTGTATGCACAGTTGTGACTCTCAGCAGGGCGCCTAATACGGATCATCGCCAAGATATCAAGCTAAGGTAGGGATCAGTGACACCTCCACTGAGCGGCACTATTATTCCCAGTCTCATTTCCATTTCTCTCCGACGTTGCAGCAGCCTGACTCAACATCGTCATAAGTGGCGTGCGACCCTTGAGACAACCAACTAGCGATTTGTTTGCCTTCTGTTGACGTTTTGTTCTCGCCGGTCCAATATTGGCAATGCCACAACACCAAAGCGTCACGACAAGCCGCTTTTCAATACACAAACGCACTCGCTATTCAAGATTGATGTTTGCCCGGCCCTCTTCCGCAGTGGTCCACAGGCTATTCGCTCCAGTTCCAGCTCCAGATCTCTTTGTTCCGAAAAACATGTGGGGGATCATGATCCATGTGATTATCGATGCCAACCCTGAAGCTCTGGACCGTGGTGAGGGAGAATTGGCGAGTTACGCGCCGGCTCAACTACGTAAGACTCCCGTCTATGGAGCGGCAAAGTCACGAATCAGGAGGGCAATGGGACACTTTGGCTTCTTGTCCCCAGCTTGAATTTGATATCATATCACAATTCGCAACCGTCGATGTCACAGTGGCCGACTAGTGCCTTGGCTTTGCTAAATAGGTGCCACTTTTTCCCACATGGCATGGTAAACCGTCGCCTGATGGTTGAGCCAGACGCTTTTTTCAGTTTCTGCTGACGTTGCGATTGTAGATTGTCGACTGCCACTATTAAATCCTATTAACTATCTTGAGTTCCACCGGCCCTGTCATGCAATTTCCACGAACCGTCCGCTACTGTATTAGGTGTGCCCACCGCTGCTTCATTACCAAACCCTATTCTCGAGCACCAATTGTTCTCCCTGCTTTTGTTGATTTCCTTGACTCCATGTTTGCTTGCTAAGCCTTTACTACGTAGTACGTGAACTGGATGCTCCACGTTTTGTTTGAGCCGTTGGGTTGATCATTGCAAGGGTCCCTTGCACTGTCAATCGCAGGCGCATTTGGTTGTCATGCCTTTGTACTTATCAACTTTTTTTTTTCTTTCCCTTTTTGGCTTTTATCTTATGGTAGATCGTTTATTTGTCTCATAGGCGGCGAATTGATTGCCATCTTGGGTTGGCATAATAAGCAAACAGTGCATCTCAACGCTCGTATTTCAGGGGTTTTGTCAAGAAAAGGAAATAAAGATAAAGAAGAAGCAAAAAAAAAAAAAAAAACTGAATCAAGGTTTGAATCATAAGAACGGTGGGTGACAACTCGCGTGCGTCTCAAAGTAAAACTAACCGCGGATCACACTATCACCTACCACTAGGCCCCTTCTTGGAGCAGCTGTTTGGAGTCAATTAAATCATGCACATACATGTACATACGTTCATATGTGTGTATGTCATGCCTACCTGGGTACCTGTCATGGAAGGCGATGAATGGCAAAGCTTACATACCTTACCTAGGCAGTTTCGAGGGAGTGAACCTGTAAAAGGCAGGTTTTTCTCCAAACTTCAAACCGGTCAATGCTCAAGTCTCCATGCATCTCATCAAGCCCATCTTATCGAAAACCGCGGAACAAAGCCAACCCTGGTAAGTCTCCACCACTACAAGCCAGGCACTCGAAACAATCTCCAACTAACTAGCCGTTATTCCCGCCCACTAAAGCCCGCCCCAGTTCTCTTATAACTGCAGGGGGTCAACGTTACCTGAACCTTGAATTCGAACCCTGACATTCTTGAC